>PVIH01002721.1:55582-128394 GCA_004025045.1 Sigmodon hispidus
AAAAAAAAAAAAAAAAAAAAAAAAAAAAAAAAAAAAAAAAAAAAAAAAAAAAAATGATACGCTAAAAGTCACAGTCAAATGGATGGATTTAGAGAATATCCTCCTGAGAGAGGTATCACAAATCAGAAAGATAAGCAAGGGATGTACTCACTCATTGGTGGGCTTTAAGCAAAAGTATTCTTTCATTGAAAGATGATGGGTGAATAAAGTGATTTAAAGCACACACACACAAACACACACACAGAGAGAGAGAGAGAGAGAGAGAGAGAGAGAGAAACCCCTTCTGTTTTGACTATACAAAGGTTGCTTAGCAGTAATCTGTGGTCGCCATGGTGCATCTGTGGGCATTAGCTGTGACCTAGTGTGATTTCTTCATCTGTAGCTGAGTCTAACCTGGCTTGAGGTGTCTTGGATTTTATTTTTTATGTTCCATGTATTTTAGAGAAAAGAGACACAGAGAACAGTTATTTTCATTATTTAATATGCCTACATAAGAACAAACTAACTACAACTATTGTTAAATCTGAAGCTGTGTTTATCAAGTTTCTCCCTTTAAGATATACTCAGTGCAGTATCTTTTTAAAGAAATTTCAATACAGATATGTCTTTTATATAGTAATAGATGTTGATAAATAAATAGATAAAAAGAAGGAAGAGACTAACAAAATAAAAATTAAAAAATAAAATAAAAATAGACAAGATAAAATGCTATGGCTTTGAGAAGACTTGGACGAGAACGTCTTTAAGAATTTAGACAAGGTATCCATGCTTTAAAAGACACACAAACACAAATTATATAAGGGCAGTTATAAAGAGTAAATTGGAAATAAAGAAATATAAAAAGCAAAAAAAAAATTTGTAGGGAAAATTTAAAGAAACTTGATGCCATTCATCACATGCTTACAAAAGATTTAAATAGAAGGTAAACTAATTTTCTTATATTTACATTTGAAAAATATCAACAAAAAGATATTTGCAAGAGGCATGCACACAGACTACTTGAAAATAATAAATAAAACTTGAATGCAACTACTGTAAGAAATTATCGTACCTAATGGATTAGCAAAGATTCACAACCTGCCAGCAGCATTAGTGAATGTGGATGAAATAGACCCTTATATGACTGTTAGTCTCATAAATTTATTAAACATATACAGCCTACAATTAGTAGTTACATTATGAATTTGTGCATTTGAGCCAACAATAAATTTTACAGATGCATAATGGATATGTACCCAGTTCAAAGGTAGATCATAAACAGGACTATTCCTTATAAAAGCAAAAGAAAAGGAAATCATCCTCATTTGCATCCAGAATACAACAAACTGTTTTAAAGGCATAAATGAATATATTAGACATGTACATGTAACATAGTGAAGTTAACTTTTGGAATAGAGCATGCTGAGCTGCTCAGGTAACATGCAGCTGTTCTAAGTGGTAAATCCACCCAGCAACAGCAACTCCCAGACATAGGAATGAGAGAATCATATGCTGTTTCCAAATCTTTAAGTTTCTTTGGTTGACAGTGAGTAGAAAAAGCAAGAACACTGACCTCTCCCAAGCCTTACAAATTGCTAACTCATGAGCAAATCAGATGAGCTTTGGAGTGACTAAGTTTTGAAATATGTAGCAGAGGAGATCAAAAAAAGGAGATTAACAAACTACTAGTATTTTCTAACCTGAAGTGAGGTGCAGTGTTTATGTATTTATTAAATTATTTGCATAAATCCAAAAGTTTATTGGGCATTTTCTCTGTCCATGACCTTGAGCTGTTTGGTCTCATAATGGTAGTGCTTCTTGCATGCTTATGTGACCTCTTAAAAAAGAAAAGGGGAAGGAGTCATACTTTCTCTCTCTTGGACATGAAAGGCACCTTGACCCATGTTTCTGTAAACCTGATCTGGAGCTTTCCTCATCTTCTCTTAGAAGATAAAGAGGGAACAGTGTTGCTACCTTTTGTGTTCCTGAGGGTGGTCAATATTTACTCTCTTACTAAATAAATGCTCTCTCAGACATTCATAAATTTCTCACATTGTCTGGCTCTCAGCGTGAAGCAGAAATTTTCACATAAGGTCTGAGAAGTCTTTCTTAAAGGGGGCATCTATCAGCTTATTTTCAGGTGGTCTCTCATCCAATTACTTACCAAGCTTAATTTCTGAGATCGGACAAGATCAAGTACATTCAGGGTGGTAAGGCCATAGGCCAGGCCAGGTGGTTTTAATTATAATTTTCCCTAGTTATGATAAAAGATTAATTAGATATAAAACCTTATAATCACGTGTACCACAGTTTGTTAATCCATTCTTCAGTTGAGGAATATCTAGGTTGTTTCCAGGTTCTTGCTATTACAAATAATGCTGCTATGAATATAGTTGAGCTAATGTCTTTGGAGTGTGACTGTGCATATTTAGGGTATATACCCAGAAGTGGTATTGCTGAGTCATTGGTGAGATTGATTCTCAATTTTCTGAGAAATTGCCATACTGCATGCCAAAGTGGATGAAAAAGCTTACACTCCCACCAGCAATGGAGGAGGGTCCCCTTTGCTCGGCATCCTATCCAGCATAGTCTGTCCTCTGTGTCTTTTATCTTAGGAAATCGAACAGGTGTTAGGTGGTATCTCAAAGTTGTTTTGATTTGAATTTCTCTGATGGTTAAAGATGATGAGCACTTTATCAGGTGCCTTTCAGCCATTTGTAATTCTTCTGCTGAGAATTTCCTTTTCAGATCTGAATCCCATTTTTGGTGGGTTATTCAAGGTTGGGGGCTCTACATTCTAGAGTTCTTAATATATCTTAGAGATCAGTCCGCTATCACTTGTAGGGTTGGTGAAACTCTTTTCTCATTCTGTAGGCTGTCCTATTGTCAGTGTCCTTGGCTTTGCAGAAGCTTCCCAGCTTCAGGAGATCCCACTTATTGATTGATGATCTTAATGTCTGAACCACTGGTGTTAAATTTAGGAAGTGGTCGCCTGTGCCAATTTGTAGAAGTGTATTTCCCACTTTCCTTCCTATCAAGTTTAAAGTGGCTGCGTTTATGTTGAGGTCTTTGATGCACTTGGATTTGAGTTTTGTGCAGGATGACAGGCTTGAATCTATTTGCATTTTTTTACACACTGCCATCCAGCAATATTAACACCATTTGTTAAATATACTATCTTTTTTCCATTGAATATTTTGGGCCTCTTTGTCGAAGATCAGGTGTTTATAGGTTTTTGGGCTAATGCCCTGATCCTCAATTCAATTCCATTGATCCACAAGTCTGTTTTTATGCCAGTACCAGGCTGTTTTTTTTTTTATTTTTTTAATGTAGCTCTATAGTATAACTTGAAGTCAGAGATGGTGATACCTCCTGAGGTTCTTTTGTTGAGTAAAATTGTTTTGGCAATCTTGGCTTTCCTGTTATTTCAAATGAAATTGAGTATTGTTCTTTCAGGGTCCAAAAAATATTGTGTTGGGATTTTGATGGGCAGTGCATTGAATCTGTAGATTGCTTTTGGTAGAATTGCCATTTTTACTATATTGATCCTACCTATCCAGGACTATGGAAGAGCTTTCCATTTTCTGATATCCTCTTCAATTTCTTTCTTCAGTGATTTAAAATTGTTGTCAAATAGGTCTGTTACTTCTTTGGTTATAGTTACTCCAAGGTATTTAATACTATTCCAGCTATTATGAAGGGTAATGTTTCCCTTATTTCTTTTTCAGCTCTTCTATCTTTAGTGTATAGAAGGGCTAATGATTTTTTTGAGATAATCTTGTATCCTGCTACATTGCTGAAGGTGTTTATCAGTTGTAGCAGTTCCTTGGAAAAATTTTGTGTGTCACTTATGTATACAATCATATCATTTGCAAGTAGATATAGTTTCACTTCTTCTTTTTCAATTTGTATCCCCTTAATCTTCTTTCGTGCTCTTATTGTTTTAGAGAAAACTTCGAGAACTATATTGAATAGATAAGGGGAAAAAAGGACATCCTTGTCTAGTTCCTGATTATAGTGGGATTGCTTTGAGTTTTTCTCCATTAAGTTTGATTCTGGCTGTTGGCTTCGTGTAAATCACCTCCATTATATTTAGATATTTTCCCTGAATTCCTGATCTCTCCAGGGCTTTTATCATAAAGGAGTGTTGGATTTTGTCAAAGGCTTTCTTAGCATCTAAGGATATGATCATGTGGTTTTGTTCCTTTAGTTTGTTTATATGATGCATAACATTTACAGTTTTTTGTAAGTTAAACCAGCCCTGCATATCTGGAATGAAGCCTACTTGGTCTTGGTGGATGATATTTTTTTAAACATTGTTGTATATGGTTTGCTAAAAGTTTGTTGAGAATTTCAGCATCAATATTCATGAGGGAGATTGGTCTGTAGTTCTCCTTTTTTGTGTTTTTGAGTGGCTTGGGTATTAGGGTAATTGTGGCCTCATAAAAGGAATTTGGCAATATTCCTTCAGCTTCTAATGTGTGAAATAGTTTGAGGAGTAATGGTAATAATTCTTCTCTGAATCTCTAGTAGAATTTGGCACTGAAACCACCTGGACCAGGGCTTTTATTTTGGGGGAGACTTTTAATGATAGCTTCAATTTCCTTAAGGGATATAGGCCTGTTTAGGTAATTAATCTGATCTTCATTTAATTTTGGAGATGGTACCTGTCAAGAAAACTGTCCATATCTTCTAGATTTTCCATTTTTGTGGAATACAGATTTTCAAAGTATGATCTGATAATGCTCTGGATTTCCTGAGGCTCTGTTGTTATGTCCCCCTTTTTATTTCTGATTTTGTTGATTTGTATACTCTCTCTCTGCTTTTTGACTAGTTTGGGTAAGGGCTTATCTACTTTGTTGAGTTTCTCAAAGAACCAACTCTTTGATTCATTGATTTTTTTGTATTGTTCTTTTTGTTTCAATTGTATTGATTTCAGCTCTAAGTTTGATTATTCCCTGCCATCTACTCTTTCTAGGTGAGTTTGCTTCTATTTGTTCTAAGTCTTTCAGCTGAGCTGGTTGGTCTCTAGTGTAGCATTTCTCTAGGTTTTTCATATAGGCATCTAGAGCTATAAATTTTCCTCTTAAGTCTGCTTTCATTGTATCTCACAAGTTTGGGTACATTGTGGATTCATTTTCATTAAATTCTAGGAAGACTTTGATTTCTTTCTTAATTTCTTCCTTGACCTAGAGATGGTTCAGTTGAGTGATGTTTACTTTCCACAAGTTGGTAGGCTTTCTTTGATTTTTGATGTTGTTGAACTCTAACTTTATGCCCTGGTGGTCTGATATGTTACAAGGGATTATTTTCATTTCTTTTGTATCTGCTGATATTTGCTTTATCACCAATTATGTGTTCAATTTTGGTAAAGTTCCATGAGGAGCTGAGAAATATGTATATTCCTTTTAATTTGGATGGAAGCTTCTGTAGGTATCTATTAAATCCATGTGCATCATAACCTCTTTTAGACTCCTTATTCATTGTTGAGTCTCTGTCTGGTTGACCTATCCAGGGTTGAAAGTGAAATTAGTTTCCCACTATTAGGGTGTGAAAACTGATGTGGAATTTAAGCTTTAGCAGTGTTATTTTTACATAGGTAGGTGCCTTTATATTAGGGGCATAAATATTCAGGATTCAAATCTCCTCTAGACCAATTTTTCATGTGATGAATAAGTAATGTCGATCCTGGTCCCTTTTAATTGCTTTTAGCTTAAAATCTACTTTGTTAGATATTAGGATGGCAATACCAGCTTGTTTCTTAGGACCATTTGACTGGAAAATCTTTTCCCAACCCTTTACTCTAAGCCTGTGTCTGTCTTTGTGGTTGAGGTGTGTTTCTTGTAGGCAACAGAAGGATGACTTTTGTTGTTGTATCCATCTAGTTAGTGTGTGTCGTTTTGTAGGAGAGTTGATTCCATTGCTATTAAGGGATATTAGTGACCACTGATATTTCCTGCTATTTTTGGTGGTAACTTGTTTGTATTTCCTTTCTCTGGAGTATTCTTCTGTGGGTTTATAGATTGTTTGTGGTTTCATGGTTGTATCTGGGGTCCTTAGGTTGTAGTTTTCTCTCTAATAATTTCTGTAGTCCTGGATTGGTAGATAGATATTGTTTCAGTCTGACTTTGTCTTGAAATATCTTGTTTACTCCATCTATGGTGATTGATAGTTTTGCAGGGTATAGTATTCTAGTTTGGCAGCCATGCTCTTTTAGTTCTGTATAACTTCTGTCCAAGCCCTTCTAGCTCTCATCATTTCCATTGAATAGTCAGGTATTATTCAGATGGGTCTGTCTTTATAGGCAAGTTGGCCATTTTCTTTTGCAGCTCTTAATTTTTTTTCTTTGTTCTGTATGTTTTGTGGCTTGATTATAATGTGGCACACTGACTTTTTTAGGGGGTCATATCTTTTTGGTGTTCTGTAAGCTTTTTGTATCTTTATAGGCATTTCCTTCTTCAAGTTAGGAAAGTTTTCTTCTATGATTTTATTGAAAACATTATGTGTGCCTTTGAGCTGGTATTCTTCTGCTTCTTCTTTTCCTATTTTTCTCAAGTTAGGTCTTTTCACGATGTCCCAGATTTCATGAACACTTTGTGTTATGACATTTTTGGTTTTAGTATTTTCTTTGACTGATATATCAATTTGAGCTACTGAGTCTTCCACTTCAGAGATTCTATCTTCCATCTCTTGAACTCTGTTGGTTATGCTTGTATCTGTGTTTCCAGCTTTTTTCTTCAGATTTTCTATTTCCATCTTTGCCACATTTTGTGCCTTTTTTTATTGATTCTATTTCAGTTTTTAGTTCCTTGCATGTTTCTTTCATTTTTTAGTTCACCTTTTCATGTTTTTCTATCAAGGATTTGTTCACCTCTTCCAATTTTTTGTTTGTATTTTCTTCTTTTTCTTTAAGGGAATTTTTCATATCTTCTTTGAGAGCTTCAATGATCATCATAAAGGTATTTTTGGTGTTGCTTACTTCTGTTTCCTCTTCATTGCTCAATTCAGGTCTTGTAGTTATAGGACCACCACTTTCTTCTGGAGTTACCTTGTTCCTCTTTATATTATTATATATATTTTTGCACTGGTATCTGCCCATGGCATCAGTGGTTCATGAGTAGGTGGCTCCTGGTTAGATTTTGCAAGCAGGCTTATGTGTCTCCTATCTCCTCTTAATAAGGGGTCTGCTCAATATGTAACTCTGCTCTGTGCAGGGGACTGAATTTCAAGTCCTTAGTCCTTCTCTGTTTGAGAAGTTGGAGGCATTGTGGCCTTGTAAGTTCCCTTATCTTAGCAACAGCTGGGTGGGGATCCTGACGGCCAAAGTTTATGTCTTTCTGCTACGAAGTGTGTGGGGACACACTCCACAGACTGCACCTGGTCCTGGAACTGGAACCCGACCAGAACACACTTTTCCCTGGCAGGGATTCAGGAGCTGGGGCCTGCTGTCCCCACCTCATCTTTGGGCAGAGTCTGAGTCTGGCTTTCAGAGTTCTCAGTTCCTCTCTGTTTGAGCAGTTGGAGGCTGGGTGGCCATGCAAGATCCCGTGTCTTAGCAACAGCTGTGGGGGTGGGGGCTGACAGCCAAAGTTTATGTCTGTCTGCTACGGAGTGTGTGGGTTCAAGCTCCACAGACAGCACCAGGTCCCGGAACCAGAACCTGACTGTCTTCTACACAATTCTTAGTACAGATTATACATACATTATATTGTAATATGTCTATGAGAAGGTATTATTCCAATGTAGAGTTATAATATATAATTAGAAATAAATTTAATAAACATTCTGTCAGTGCAGAGGATGTAGCTCTAGAGTAAAATATTTGCCTCACATGTATAAACACATTGGGCTCAATATCTAGTACTAAACACCCGAAAGATTAATTACAAGCATGAGATCTTGATGTAGTATAAATAGAATAGTGGCAAATAATATTCTCAAGTAACCCATAAATGACTGTAATATTTATTAACCAGTGAATATTATTGTAAGAATATCTAGCACATAGCAGCTATGTGGTAAATGTGCTAGTCCAAAAAGGCAACAGGGTGTTGGGAGGGCACACCCTAGGTATGGTTATGTAAATCTGTGCCCACCCATTCTCTTATAAGGAGAAGCCACTGGAAGGTCATCCCTTTTTTTTCTCTTCTGCTTCTCATCCCTTGTACTGGCCTGACAACTTTCCTGAATAAACTCTAGCATGGCCAGTGATAGTGTGTCTGTTTTCACACTTGAAACCAACAACTATGTTATTCAAATTATGATCCTAAGTTTTATTTTAGTAATGGTTTTTATATATCATGTGAAATGAAAGAGAATTTTCCCTTAGGTAATTCTAAGAGGCAGGCTTTTCAATAAGGACTCTCAAAGCCAGAAGGATACAGGCTGATGTTCTGTAAATTGTAAGACACCACAGACTACTATATCCAGCTCTACGACCAAACACAAGAAACAGAAAAGGAGAAACATTTCATGATAAAATAAAATTAAAGCAATGAATATGTATCAATCCAGCTTTAAAGTAAGCACTAGAATAAAAATTTCAGTCTGAAAATGTTAAAATAGATATCAGAGAAAAGAGAGTGATTGGGAGGACCGGGAGGGGGAAAAAGAGCTTGAACAAGGAGATACATGGAAAAAAAATTAGACTTCATTCAAAAAAGTAATAAATAAAAATAAAATCTCTTGAGCATCTAAAATAATAGTTCACAATTGTTAGACCATATGATTTCCCACTGTAGTCATAAAAATGGGTAGCAAATGACGCAAGAGAAAAGGCAATGGAAGACAGAAACTTGTCATGAAAAAAAAAAAAAAGATACAGGAAAGAAAGAATTCCAAAATAAATGTAAATCAAAGAGAGGAGAAAACTACACCATAACAACAAAATCGTGGGAACCAATAATCATAGTTTATTGATACCTCTCAATATTAGTACTTTCAATTTATAAATAAAAAGATACAGTCTAACACATTGAATAAGAAGTCAGGATGCATTTATTTAACTATGAAATACATGACACCATAGAAGATTAACATCACTTCAAAGATAATATTTGGGAAAAGTTATACTAGACAAATGGACCAAATAAGTAAATGGATGTGGCTATTTTAAAATCTGACAAAATAGACTCCAAAACAAAATTAACCAAAAGAGATATGGAAGGATACTTGAAAAACTCTACCAAGGGAATCTTGCAAGGATTAGCAATTATGTAGCCGAAACAAGTTCACTGAAGAAATATTAAACTACATATAAAATTACATATTGAATGTAACACAATGATAATGAAATTTTAATGTTACACATCCACCAATAGCCAGGTCCGTGGAGATATATTTTGTGTTTAATAAAATCAGCCATGACACAGGTCATTCAGATGAAAACTAAACAGAAAATGCTGGAATTAGACAAAATCATAAACTAATGGATATAGTATATGTCAACAGAACAATACACTCAACAGAAGGTCATAGAACTTTCCTTGAAATTGACCATGTACTCAAACATAAAAGTCTTAATAAGTTAAAGAAAATAAAGATATTACACTACATCCTATTTGACCCCTATGGATTAATGCTGAATATCAATAATAACAGAAACAAAAGAAAGTATAAAAAGTCATAAAAATTGAACAACTTCTACCTAAATGAAAAGTCATGCAAAATAGAAATAAAGAAGAAAAAAATTATAATTGAATTAAAATGAAAGCACAATATACCCATACCTATGAAAAATAAAGTTCTAATAGACAAATTTATACCACTAACTGCTTACATTAAAAACTGTAAAGACCATATATTAGGAATACATTTGAAAGTTCTAGAAAAGCATTAAGAAATAGTTTTCAAAATATAAAATATATAAAATAATTAAACTCTTGACTAAAAATATTAAAATAACAACAAAATAAAAATATCAATGAAGCAACTATTTTTGAAACAAGATATATAAACCTTTTGTCATTTTTTCTAAAGAGATAGAGAGAGGAGGTCCAAATTAGTAAAATTAGATGTAAAAGAAAGGCCATAATCACAGACAACGAAGAAATTCAGACACGGCAATGTGGAAAGATTTTACATGATCATGGATGGGTTGATTAATATTGTAAAAATGGTCATTCAACCAAAAGCAATCTACTGAGTAAATATAATACTCATCAATATTATAACACATTTCTTCACAAAAATTAAAAAATACACATGACAAGGCACAATCATCAATGAATGAGGCAGGACAAAATAAATAAAAAGAGATCTATATTTATCGTCCTGAAGAAAACTATATTCCAAATGGATCAAAGATCTCAATATAAGATCAGATGCACTGAATTTGAGAGGAAAGATATTTGGGATTAGGGTTGAATTCATGGGCATAGGAAAGGGCTATTTGAACAAGACATCATTAGAATAGGTACTAAGATTTAAAAAAAAAAAAAGTAACAAATGCAACTCCTTGAGGCTGAAAGGTTCTTTACGTAAAAGGCACTATCATTTTTGTCAAGTGGCAGCATACAGAATGTACAAAGGCCATTACTACCATGTATTGACCTAATAACACACTGATTGTACAATAGGCAGGCAGAAATTAAAGGAGAGTCAAGAAGACTATAAGAAAATGAAAAGAGGAAAGGAAGAGCACCCAGATGCAGATAAAGGAAGATGAAAATGATGCTCTGAAACAAAGGTACCAAGTCACTTGGCTAAACATACATAAATTCATGAGTTAATTTAAGAATAGGAGCTAGATACTAATATGCCTGAACTACTAGCCCAGAAGTTACTATAATATTAAACCTCTATGTCAATAATCTAGCAAATAGGCAGTGGGATATTGAATATTTGGGAGTTTCTGACTGGGACAAAATTTCAAACTACATAGAATTATACCTGATTTCAAAATTAAGCCTCGAAAGGCAGAAGGGTCCAGAAATATATACTGCAGACTTTAGCGAATACAATTTCCAGTCCAGGTAACTATTCCCATAAAGAACTTTTTATCACCATAGAAGGAGAAGATAGTTCATGATAAAAAAAAAAAATCAAATTTCAACAATACTTGTCTAAAAAATCTAGGCCTACACTGAATACTAGAGAGAAAACCCTACCTAACAAAGTTAAGTACATCAATGAAAACATAAGAAATAAATAATCTCACACCAGTAAAAAGAAAAGAAGGGACACACACACACACACCCCACATGCAACATCACCAGCACCACCACCACCAACAAAAAAGTAATAGGAATTAAATACTCAATTCCACAATAAGTGACACAGGATAACAGAATGGATGCAAAAAAAAACAGGATTAGACTTCAAAACAAAATTAATCTAAAAAGATGAAGACATAAAGACATAAAAACAGACCCCCAGGAAATCCAAAGAATTATCAGGTCATACTTTGAAAATCTATAATCCACAAAAATGAAAAGCCTAGAAAAAATGGACAGGTTTTTGGACAGGTACAATTTACCAAAATCAAATCAAGATCAGATTAAATACTTAAACAGACTTATAACCATAAAGGAAATTGAAGCTGTCATTAAAAGCCTCCCAAGTGAAAAAAGCCAAGGTCCAGATGGTTTCAGTGAAGAATTCTACCAAACATTCAAAGATGAGCTACTACCAATATACCTCAAACTGTTTCATACAATAGAAACTGAAGGAATTTTGCCAAACTCCTTTCATGAGGCCACAATAACCCTCATACCCAACCATTCAAAGATGCAACAAAGAGGGAGAATTACAGACCAATTTCACACTTGAATATTAATACTAAAATTCTCAGCAAAATTTTGGAAAACTATATACAACAACATATAAAAGATATCATCCACCATGACCAAGGAGGCTTCATCCCAGAAATGCAGGGATAGTTCAACATATAAAAACCTAAATGTCTTCCATCATATAAAGAAACTGAAGGGAAAAAAAAACACATGATTATATCCCTAGATGCTAAAAAAAAGCTCAAAATTCAACACTCCTTTATGATAAAAGTCCTGGAGAAATCAGGGATACAGGGAAATATCTAAATACAATTAAGTTGATTTACAAGAAGCTGACAGACAACATCAAACCTAATGGAGAAAAATTCAAAGCAATCCCACTAAAATCTGAACTAGATAAGGATGTCCTCTCTCCCTTTATCTATTCAATGAAGTTTTAGCTAAGGTAATAAGAGAACGAAAGGAGAGTAAGGGGATACATATTGGAAAAGAAGAAGTGATATTATCTCTATTTGCAGATTATATGATTGTATTCAGAAGTGACTCACAAAATTCTACCAGGAAAATTCTACAGCTGATAAACACCTTCAGCAATGTAGCAGGATACAAGATTAACTCAAAGAAATCAGTAGCCCTCCTGTACACTAAAGATAAAAGGGTTGAAAAAGAAATAAAGGAAACATTACTTTTTATAATAGCTACAAATAGCATTAAATACCTTGGAGTACCTATAATCAAAGAAGTGAAAGATCTGTTTGTCAAAAACTTTAAATCACTGAAGAAAGATATTGAAGAAGATATCAGAAAATGGAAAGGTCTCCCTTATTCTTGGATAGGTAGGATCAACATAGTAAAAATGCCAATTCTACCAAAAGCAATCTACAGATTCAATGCACTTCCCATCAAAATCTCAACACAATATTTTACAGACCTTAATACTCAACTTCATTTGGAATAACAGGAAAGCCATGACTGCCAAAACAATTTTGTTCAACCTCAGGGCACATCACCATCCCCGACTTCAATTTATATTATGGAGCTACAGTAATAAAAGTTTAAAAAGAATGAATAATTTTCTTATTAGGTATCATCTATCAAAATTTTGTAGACACCTGATAAACAACTTTATTAGGCTTATAATTTCTAAGAAAATTGAAGCAGTCATTTACATTCTTCCAACAAAAAAAAAACAAAATAAGCAAAAAGACAAAAACAATTTAAAAAAAAATCAGAAGGTTTTAACAAATGTGAATGATTCTACAAGACTTTTTAAAAAAGAGCAAACACCAATACTTCCAAACACCAAAAAATCATGATCAATTTTATTCATGATGCCATATTACCACTGATATTCAAATGATGCGAAGATTCATCAAAGAATGAAAATTACAGATCATTCTCCCTTATGAACATAGATTCATAAATACTCAATTAAATATTTGCAAAACTGAAACCAAAACACATCTAAGATCGTCAGCCAAGACCAAATAGACTTCAGCTCAGAGATGCAAGTATAGTTCTAGATATAAAAATTAGTCAACATAATTTATTCAATTAATACACTAAAAGAGAAAAACCACATACATGCTCATCCAATTAGATACCATTAAAAAGAGCTTTTATCAAAATCCAACACTCATTTATGATAAAAGTCTTGGAGAAATTAGGGATATCAGAAATATACCTAAACATAACAAAAACAATTTACAGCAAGCCTATAGGTAATATCAATTTAAATGGAGAGCAACTCAAAGAATTTCACTAAAATCAGGAACAAGACAATGCTGCCCTTTTTTCCATAATTGTTAAATTTCTAGCTATAGATATGATGACTGAAGAAAATCGGGGGGTACAAAATTGAAAGGAATAAGTTGGAGTATCACTACTTATGGATGATATGATAATATATATGAACAAATGCAAAAATACAACCAGAGGATTTCTCCAGCTGATATACATCTTCAGCAGGGTTCAGGATACAAGATTAAAAAACAGATATGGTATATACTCAACTGTGAGTGGATATTAGCTGTTAAGTAAATGATAATTATATGATAATCCACAGATGCCGAAAGGTTAAGTAACAAGACATGCTCTAAGAGAGATAATCTCCCTGGGAAGAGAAATATAATAAATTTTAGAGAGCAGGTATGGATGAAAAAAGGAGGGATCAGGTGTGGTGGCACTAATGAAGATAGAGAGTATGGAGAAAGAGACAGTTGAAATTGGGGACCATTTTGGGATGGATATGGAAACTACTATAGTGGAAACTTCCTAGTATCTACAAGGGTGATCTTAAATGTTACTGCTAGCAATGAAAAATGAGGAGCCTGACAGACCATCTTTTGTAAGGAATCTGGGACACCAAGTCAGCCACAAAACCTTCAAACTAGAGTCTGACCTGATCGCAAGATGTTGCAATACAGAAGCAGAAATTGTGGGAGTGACCAACCAACCACTAGTCTAATTTCAGGTTCTTATTAGCAGCCCATGCCTGATACTACCTGGAAAATCAGGAATCAGGGGGATGATGGATTGCCCAGAGACATAGAATGGGAGGACTATCAGGAAAGGCAACAAAAATGTTATTGTTAATGATATTCTACTATACACATAGGCAGGTGAATAACACAATTGTCATCAAACATCAGAGATGAAGGCCTCTGAAAGCAGCTGACTGAAGCAGATGCTGAGACCCATAGCCAAACATCAGGGGGAGAGAGAACCCTGATTGGAGATCTCCATCAGCTCCCTCCCCTTAGAGCTAGGTAAAGCTTGTAGAAGGATACACAGAAAGAATGCAGGAGCTGTCAGGATAAAGAACACCAGGAGAACAAGGCCCACAGAGTCAGCTAAAACAGGCTCACAGGGACTCACAGAGACTGAAGCATCAATAAAGGAGTCTGCATGCATCTTCACTATGTCTTCTTCATATGTTGTACTTCTTAGTTTTTATCAGACTCCTAATACTGGCAGTGGGGTTGTCTCTGATTCTTTTGCCTGGGCTTGGAACACTTTTCCTCCTACTAAATTCCATTGCCCTGCCCTGATATGAAGGTTTGTGATTAGTCTTACTATATCATGTTAAGCTGTTATCAGTTGGTATCCTTGAGAGGCCTGTTCTTTTCTCAAGTGTGGGAGAAAGGAAAGGTGGGGGGAGGACTGGGAGAAATGTAGGGAGGGGAAACTGTGGCTGGAAAGTATTGTATCAAAGAAGGATAAAAAGGAAAAATAAATAAATTGGTGCATCAGTGACACAATGTTACTAGAGAAACCAGTCATTTAACTTAAGTCTGTTAAGATTGAAGGCCCAAGTTATGATTTGAAACCCATAATTGACACTACCAAAATGGCGAAGTACATGAGACTAGATAGGTCATGAGCCTCGGCCAAAACCTACTATATTATTCTTCTAAAATAAAATAAAGTAAAATAAAATTTAAGTGACTTATAATGGCATACTACTATAAACATATATTAGTGCCTTCCTCAACCACAGGAATTGTTTTTTCAGTGTATAGAAATTAATAGAGATCCACACCTGAACTATATACAGGGTGAAAACTTTGGAGAATTTTATCCTAATTGGATGTTTTCATCAAACCCTTCCATTCAAAGCTTGAATATCAACAAGGAAGAGGAGGTTTAAATAATATATGAGTAAGAACTAGAGGTGAATTCAATGAAATGGTGTTTCTGAGACACAATAGGACTGATGCATATATAAAATCATAGAGTCTTTGGCAATATGCACACAATGTGCACAGTTTCAATCTAGACAAGGTCATGGTACTAAAAAAATGGGTATTAGGTTTCACCCCTAACCAAGAAAACTTCTACAGTTGATAACTGCTGCCATCCAAAAAATTCAGTTTTCCTCAATGGAGTCTCAGTGCATATATCAGTCCCACTACAGGTCAACTACCACATTTAGGAGTAATGAGCTAATACAGAAAATACAGTTGTGTTTCTGTGGATGGCATGCTTTATTTGTTTTGGTAGCACAGCAAATTTTAGGATTGTCAACCAAAAAGCTGTGCAATGCCTAGAAGATAACTGAAGATTTTCATAAAGGAAACAGGGAAGCCTTCTACAAAGAACTGAGATGGTAAAGGACTGTAAACGTTCAGAATCCCAGAAGCCATGGAAAGCTGAGAGTCGGCAGCAGATCAGTGAAAGCAATAGAAGTGCAGAATATATGGTTCTCAAAAAAGCTCGAGTAGCTAGCTGCTTCGGCATCCACTGATTAGTCGCCAACATACAGCTCTTTGTATACGCCCAGGAACTACACATCCTCGAGGTGACCAGCCAAGAAACAGTCGCCCAGATCAAAGCTCATGTCGCTTCATTGGAAGGCATTGCTCCAGGAGACCAAGTCCTGCTTCTGGCTGGCTCACCGCTGGAGGATGAGGCCGACCTTGGCCAGGGTGGTGTAGAGGCCCTGACTACTCTGGAAGTGGCTGGCCACATGCTGAGAGGTAAAGTTCATAGCTCCCTGGCTCGTGCTGGAAAAGTGAGAGGTCAAACTCCTAAGGTGGCCAAACAGAGGAAGAAAAAGAAGACAGACCAAGCCAAGCAGCGAATGCAGTACAACCGCCATTTTGTCAACATTGTGCCCACCTTTGGCAAGAAGTAGGGCCCCTATGCTAATTCCTAAATCCTACTGTGATTCTGGCACTCTAATAAAGCCATTTTGCCCCCCCCCAAAAAAAAAAAAAGCTGCAGAATCACTGGAATTTGGGAAGCTACCCCAGAGTCATGAGCAGTAGCCTGGTGGCTGGACTACAAGCATTCACGATACCACGAAGTACTGTGGACTACTGACACTCAAAGCCACAATTCCTTGATGTTAAAGGAGCTGTGCTTTGCATATTTAAAACTTTGATTTGAATACAAGAAAGGGATTCACAGCTAATTTGTGGCAGGATCTAAAATATTCAAGATGGCAGTACAGTAGCATATGTTGAGGAGAGCTGGTAGAGGACAGAAAATGTACAAAAGAAGGAGTGCACATGATTTTCTTTTTCCTCTGCCAAATCCAGTCATGTATTTTCTTTCTCTAATCAGTGATATTCTTGTTGTCCTTCATGCAAAGAACATGTCTATGGAACCTTAACTATTCATTCTCCATTATTTGATCTAGAAATAAAGATGGCTCTGCTTTGGAAAAGACCAATTTTGTTCAATTGGTATAAACACAACCCAGACACTTATGTTATCCTGGCCTCAGGAAAGGCCAGTGACAATGACTTTATAGAGAGGAGTGCAATAAACCACTCTGCTCATTCACCATTGGCTCGCAGTATTGCTTTGTAGCACCATTTAGAATAAATAAAACTTTAGGCATTTAGATAAATGTTTCTTTGAGAAATTATAAAACATACATAATAGAAAATAAAGTTTGATTATAAAACTTTTATTTTATAAATGTAGAATTGACTAAGCATGTTCTAGTTTCTGCACCAGACATGGAGACATCTCCATCCTTTTAGTTTCTAGTGTAAATTACTTGGGCTCTGTGTTTTGAGAGTGCTTTATTAAGCAACTTCCAAAGGGCTGTCTTACCAAAGGAGCCACATATTGTCAGTTTCTTAGAAATCACAGCTAGGTTAAACAGGGTATAGTTGGGGGCTTCCTTACAGAATTTTTAGGCTTGCCTTGAAAGCAGGACCAGGCACTTGAGCTTGTCCCAAATGTGGCCTTTGGACCACTCTCTTTTGTCTTTTCTCCCAATTTGTCCACTGGGTCTTATCTTTCTTGTTTGAGTTTTTCTTCTTTTCCCTCTTTGTTCCATGGTGAAGCTCTAAAAACCAGTACAGTCTCACTAAGATAAGACAAAAAAGTAGAAAAGAAAAACTTGACAGTATTTCCTTGACTAATAGGAACATGAACAAAGAAAATTGTCAGTGTCTTGTCTATTCAAAGCACTATAATTCACTTTAAAAAAAATAATATACAAGCTATGAAAAAAATCAGTCCAGCTAGTACAGATTTGTCATCCCAGATATGTTCTAGAGACTTGTAAGTCCAAGGACAGCCTAGGCTACAGAGTGAATTAAAAGACAATTGGGACTGTTAAAACAGGGTTTGGAATACATCCAATGGTAGTGTGTATGGATCACATGTGCAAGGGCCTAAGTTCAATGCCCAGTACTATAGGACATACATATAAATAAATAAAACTGCAGGAATGTACCTATAAGCAATAAACACAAATAAAATTATTTTATGCTATTTAAAGTTACAGATTAGAATCTCAGAGCTGAAAGTCATTTAAAATTTTATATATCAGCAGTAAATAAGTAGAATTGATGGTTTAAAATAATCTTGGGAAATAAATAAAATATACCAAAAATAAATTTTATATGTTATCATAAACCTTGGAATTAAGATGCTGTTAAGTATAAAGTTATATTTTGTAATCTATGTATACCAATAATAATAACAGTAATAATAGTAAAAGATGCTCTTAAGTTGAATTATAGAATGCACTACTGTGTAAATGAGTAAATATACTATGGTCATAATGTTATGAAAATATTCTATACAATATAATTAACAAAATGCCATAAAGATAAATACAATGTATTTAGAATTAATGACAATGAAAATATTCAATTATTCTCAAGTTATACCTGACAAAGATTACCTGTCAACACCATTAGAGAGCTGTAGTAAAACTTTAATATGTCACTAGGAGCATGGACAAAAATGTCCTGGAACAGTATTCTGATCCTATAATATATCAGTACAGAGAATGTTCTCTCTCTGAAAAAGTGATAGTCTATTCTGGAAAAAGTGAGATTAAAGTTTGATATGGAATAAATTTTATGTTCGGTTTTGCTTTTCTACACTTATATAACAGGGTGGGGAATACATCTTTTATTGCAACCACCTTGCGTATATAACAGAACAGGTAAGCAATGATTTTCAGGTAGCATAAAGCTATGATCTTCATGAGAGAGGACAATCAAACCAAGTTTAAAATACTCCAAGTTCTTTATTGAAGAATAAAGAGACAGTGTTCAAACACAGTCCAGGACACTCACTGAGATGTGGACTGAAAATTAAATCAAAAGAGATTGTGAATCAAGTAGGCAGATGTGGCTGTATCAAAAACACATCAAGCAGAGTACAAAATAACTATTTTTACCATGAGAGCAGTGTTTCATAATGATATCAGCTCACTAAATTGATAGAAATTCCAAATATATTTGAAAAAATAATTTTTTTCACACACTAATTAACACTAGTCAGAAGTGTATTTCTCTAACAGTAAAATATTTTAACTAACAGAACCTAAACAGTACAGTTCTACTGTTCACTAGATGTACTAGACACAGTATGAGAAACTTTTAAGATTTATTATTACTACCATCTGGCAAGATGATTTTTCCTTCAGTTTTATGTTTTTCTTTCCATCCTGTCCCAGGTTTTTATGAATATAAATAATAATGAGAGATAGAGAACCAATGGCTTTGAAATAATCTTATGATTTTGTATTCCAAAATATGATGCTTTATAGTGGCACATAATGCAACATAAACACAAATAAATAACTCAAACAAAATTATACATAATATATATCAGACATGTGTTTCCCTATATTTTTTATCATATTGAAAAAACCTATATAGTCATATTTTAAAGTATTGACTTAAAACAATAAAATTGTGGTTATCACACAAATAATTCTTGAAAAACTATTAATATTCTTAACATGTCCAATAACAAAATTAAACAAACACCATGAGAATAAATAAATTTATTTAAAAAAATATTCATTTCTCAGTCTTTGACCTTTCCAGAGTAGAATACAAAATTCCACAAACTGGAGCAATGTGCTTGTATGTATTGTGGAGGTGTCACAAATGGCATGTGAACTGTGAAAAATGTTTCTTCATGTGCATCTGATTAATATATGCTTAAGCTTCAAGACACACTGCATTCTTTGCTTCTTGTTCTTATGAGTACACCAGTAAATAGATTCAGAGTGCATCACCAATTCAGTATTGGTTCATGCTGAGATACTTTACTGATTTTGTTTGTGGACCTCTATTTATAGAGATGCTTCCCTCTCAAGTCCCATGTGGAAGTGACATTAGATGGTAATGCCACGTGACTGCACTTACCTTGCTCTGTCTACTGCGACATAAAAAGAACCCATTTATGTTAAAAACACATGCTAGAAAAGAGGACAAAATGATCTCTCATCTAGACAGTCTGTAGAAAATTGTCTAACAGGAAACAGTTCTTCATGACTAGATTAGGAAAGTTAAAAGATGTTTTTCTGAATAGGAATATTAACAGTTTAAAAAAAAAAAAGGAAAGCGGTGTTCTGGTCTAGTTTCAGTTCTGGGACCAGGTATTGTCTGTGGAGTATGTCCCCACACACTCTGTAGCAGACAGAGATAAACTCTGACTGCCAGTGTCTCCCCAGCTGCTGCTGAGGGAATTTGCATTGCCACCTGCCTCCAACTGATCAAACACAGAAGGACTGAGGACTCTCAAAGACAGACTCAGACTCCGCCCAAAGGTGAGGTGGGTTCAACAGGCAACAGCGCCTGAATCACTGCCAGGGAAAATTGTGTTCTGGTCGTTTCCGGTTACAGAATCAGGTGCTGTCTGTGGAGTGTGTCCCCACACACTCTGTAGCAGACAGAGATAAACTCTGACTGCCAGGGTGCCCCCAGCTGCTGCTGAGGGACTTTGCATGGCCACCTTCCTCCA
This sequence comes from Sigmodon hispidus, assembly GCA_004025045.1. Classification (NCBI taxonomy): domain Eukaryota; kingdom Metazoa; phylum Chordata; class Mammalia; order Rodentia; family Cricetidae; genus Sigmodon; species Sigmodon hispidus. The sequence goes on from PVIH01002721.1 coordinate 76,024, forward strand.
AATGATCAATCGGAGAAGGATTGAAGACTTGAAATTCAGTCCCCTGCCCAGAGCAGAAGTAGAGATAGAGCAGACATTTGCTCATAGGTGACAGGAGACACACAAGCACACATGCCACAACTGTCCAGGAGCCATCCAATCATGAACTATGGAAGCCATGGGCAGACACAAGTGCAAAAATTTACATAATAGTATAAAGAACAACAAGGTAACTCCAGAGGAAAGTGTTGTTCCTGCAACTTCAAGATGTGAACTGAGCTATGAAGAGGAAACAGAAGGAAGCTCATCGAAGCTCTAAAAGAAGATATGAAAAATTGTCTTAAAGAAATAGAAGAAAATACAAACAAAAAATTGGAAGAGATGAACAAATCTATGAAAGAAAACCAAGAAAAAGTAAACCAAAAAATGAAAGAAACATGCAAGGAAACTGAAATAGAAGCAATAAAAAAGGCACAAAATGAGGCAAAGATGGAAAGATAAAACCTGAAGAAAAAAGGTGAAACCACAGATATAAGCAGAGTTCAAGAGATGGAAGACAGAATCTCTGAAGTGGAAGACTCAGTAGCTCAAAAATACACATATCAGTCAAAGAAAATACTGCAACCAAAAAAGCCATAACTCAAAATGTTCAGGAAATCTGGGACACCATGAAAAGATCTAATTTGAGAATAATAGGAATAGAAGAAGGAGAAGAATATCAGCTCAAAGTCACAGATAATGTTTTCAAAAAATCATAGAAGAAAACTTCCCTAACCTGAAGAAGGAAATGCCTATAAAGATACAAGAAGCTTACAGAACACCAAATAGATATGACCCCACCAAAAAGTCAGTGTGCCACATTATAATCAAGCCACAAAACATACAGAACAAAGAAAAAAATTTAAAAGCTACAAAAGAAAAGGGCCAACTTACATATAAAGGCAGACCCATCAGAATAACACATGACTATTCAATGGAAACGATGAAAGCTAGAAGGGCTTGGTCAGAAGTTATACAGACGCTAAAACAGCATGGCTGCCAAACTAGAATACTATACCCTGCAAAATTATCAATCACCATAGATGGAGTAAACAAGATATTTCATGACAAAGTCAGACTGAAACAATATCTAAATACAAATCCAGCACTAAAGAGAGTATTAGAGGGAAATCTCCAACCTAAGGAACCTAGATGCACCCATGAAACCACAAACAGTAAATAATTCCACAAAATATTACGCCAGGGAAAGGAAATACAAACAAATTACCACCAAAAATAGAAGGAAAAATCAATCAATGATCACTAATATCTTTTAATATCAATGGACTCAACTCTCCTATAAAACGTCACACACTAACAAGATGGATACAACAGAAGCTACCCATCTGTTGCCTACAAGAAACACACCTCAACAGCAAAGACAGACACAGGCTTACAATAAAGGGTTGGGAAAAGATTTTCCAGTCAAATTTTCCTAAAAAATAAACAGGGGTTGCAATACTAATATTTAACAAAGTAGACTTTAAGCTAAAAGCAATTAAAAGGGACAAAGATGGTCAATACTTATTCATCACAGAAAAATTGGTCAAGAGGAGATTTCAATCCTGAATATTTATGCCCCTAATAAAAGGGCACCTACCTATGTAAAAGAAACACTGCTAAAGCTTGAATACCACATCAATTCTTATTCCCTAATGGTGGGAGACATCTACACCCCACTTTCAACCCTGGATAGGTCAACCAGACTGAGACTTAACAGAGAAATAAAAGTTTAAAAGAGGTTATGATGCAAAGGGATTTAATAGGTATCTACAGAAGATTCCACCCAATGAAAAGGAATAAACACATTTCTCAGCTCCTCATGGAACTTTCCCCAAAAATAGACCACATAGTTGGTCATAAAGCAAATAACAACAATACAAAAAAATAGAAATAATCCCCTATAACATATCAGACCACCAGGGCATAAAGTTAGAGTTCAACAACATCAAAAATCAAAGAAAGCCTACCAACTTATGGAAAGTAAACATCACTCACCTGAACCATCTCTGGATCAAGGAAGAAATTAAGAAAGAAATCAAGAATTTAATGAAAATTAATCCACAACATTTCCAAACTTGTGGGACACAAAGCAGCAGTCTTAAGAGGAAAATTTATAGCTCTAGATGCCTACATGAAAAACCTAGAGAAACCCCACACTAGAGACCTAACAGCTCAGGTGAAAGCCTCAGAACAATTAGAAGTGAACTCACCTAGAAGGAGTAGACAGCAGGAAATAATCAAACTTAGAGCTGAAATCAATACAATTGAAACAAAAAGAACAGTACAAAGAATCAATGAATCTAAGAGTTGGTTCTTTGAGAAAGTTAACAAGATAGATAAGCCCTTAGCCAAACTAATCAAAAAGCAGAGAAAGAGTGATCAAATCAACAAAATCAGAAATGAAAAGGGGGACATAACAACAGATCCCAAGGAAATACAGAGCATTATCAGATCATACTTTGAAAATCTGTATTCTACAAAAATGGGAAACCTAGAAGAAATGGACAGCTTTCTGGACAGGCACCATCTACCAAAATAAAATGAAGATCAGATTAATTACCTAAACAGGCCTATAACCCTTAAGGAAATGGAAGCTGTCATTAAAAGCCTCCTCAAAAATAAAATCGCTGGTCCAGATGGTTTCAGTGCAGAATTCTACCAGTCATTTAAAGAAAAATTACTACAGTTACTCCTCAAACTATTTCACAGAGTAAAAACTGAAGGAATATTGCCAAATTTCTTTTATGAAGCCACAATTACCCTAATACCCAAGCCACTCAAAGACACAACGAAGAAGGAAAATTACAGACGAATTTTCCTCATGAATATTGATGCAAAATTTCTCAACAAAGTTTTGGGAAACTGTATACAAAAATGTATAAAAAATATCATACACCACGACCAAGTAGGCTTCATCCCAGAAATGCAGGCCTGGTTTAACATATGAAAAACTGTATACGTTGTCCATCACATAAAAAAGATACAGGAACAAAACCACATGATCATATCCTTTGATTCAGAAAAAGCCTTTGACAAAATCCAACACTCCTTTATGATTAAAGCCCTGGAGAGATCAGGAACACAGGAAGAATACCTAAATATAATAAAGGTGATTTATAAGAAGCTGACAGCCAGTATCAAACTTAATGGAGAAAAACTCAAAGCAATCCCACTAAAGTCAGGAACTAGACAGGGATGTCCTCTCTTCCCTTATCTATTCAATATAGTTCTCGAAGTTTTAGCTAAAGCAATAAGGGAACGAAAAGAGATTAAGGGCATACAAATGGGAAAAGAAGAAGTGAAGCTATCTCTATTTGCAGATGATATGATTGTATACATAAGTGACCCACAAAATTCTTCCAAAGAACTGCTACAGCAGATAAACACCTTCAGCAATGTAGCAGGATACAAGATTAACTCAAAAAAATTAGTAGCCCTTCTATACACTAAAAATAGAAGAGCTGAAAAAGAAATAAGGGAAACCTTACCCTTCATAATAGCTGCAAATAATATTAAATACCTTGGAGTAACAATAACCAAAGAACCAAATAGTTGACAACAATTTTAAATCACTGAAGAAAGGAATTGATGAGGATAACAGAAAATGGAAAGTTTTCCCATATTCCTAGATAGGTAGGATCAACATAGTAAAAATGGCAACTCTACCAAAGGCAGTCTACAGATTCAATGCACTGCCTATCAAAATCCCAGCACAATATTTTTTGGACCTTGAAAAAATAATACTCAATTTCATTTGGAATTCCAGTATTGCCAAAACAATTTTACTCAACAAAAGAATCTCAGGATGTATCACCATCCCTGATTTCAAGTTATAATATAGAGCTACTGTAATAAAAACAGCATGGTATTGGCGTAAAAACAGACTTGTGGATAAATGGAATAGAATTGAGGATCCAGAAATTAACCCAAAAAGCTATGAATACCTGACTTTGACAAAGTTAGGGTTAGATTGGCTAAGATAAAAGACACACTGGACAGCCTATGCTGGAGACGATATTGAGTAAGGGAAACACTCCTCTATTGTTGGTGGGTGTGTATGATTGTTCAGCTGTTACAGAAGGTTTTTTGGGCCCATTTGGGCCTGGAGTTTTGGAACCTGGTTTGTGGCGGCTTTTGTCTTCTAAAGAAATGAATTAGACACTTATATATTTTATATTGGTATGCCTATATCTTAAGCTCATTATTAGCATTTTTATCTTAATTTAACATATTTTTTATTAATCTGCCCACCATGTGGCTCAGCCTGTGGCTCATTTGTATCTTTCATATGTCTGTTTTTTTGGGGAGTGTCGGATGGAGACTGACTAACACCGCCCTTCTTTTATTTGCCTGTCTTTTGATTTTTTACTCACTTTTATGGTGCTGTGCATAGGCCAAAACAGTCCTATATTTAGAGCACACAGAGAACATTCCACCGCATTCAGCCACTTTGGAACGCAGTATGACGGTGTCTCAGAAAATTGAGAATCAATCTCCCCAAGGAACAAACAATACCACTTCTGGGTGTATACCCTAAAAAAGCACAGTCACACTCCAAAGGCATTAGCTCAACTATGTTCATAGCAGCGTTATTTGTAATAGCAAGAACCTGGAAACAACGTAGATGTCCCTCAACTGAAGAATGGATTAACGAACTATGGTATATCTACACAATGTAGTACTACTCAGCAGTAAGAAAAAAATGATATCTAAAATTTTCAGGCAAATGGATGGATTTGGAGAATATCCTCCTGAACAAGGTATCACAAACTCAGAAAGATAAGCAGAAGATGTACTCACTCATTAGTGGACTCTAAACAAACAAACAAACAAACAAGAAAAAAGCAAAGCATGCCCAAGCTGCAAACCACAAACACTGAACAGCTTGGGATCAGAAACACCTGGACTGACTCCTTAGATCCCACTCCACCTAGAGGAACACCTGACTCACTGTTGAGGGAGGGGGTAGAAACCTGGATCTGCCAGGAGTGGAGACTAAACTAAGCAATATTGGGTCAGTGGGACCATGGGACTGCCTGCTGCCTGCCCAGGGAGGGGATGGGGAAATGTCGAGAAGGAAGAATGACCTGATGTGGTGGGAGGGGGAAGGGACCTTGAATAATAATATACAAGGAGAGAAAGTGTGACTTCTTTGTTAATAATAATAATAATAATAATAATAATAATAAATATTTTAAGAAAAAAAATGGAGAGCATCTTAGAGCCCACTTCTTACCCATTGGAGGTTTGTATCTCAGCAATAAATTTTTATGTACATGAATATTCACTTCATAACATGAAAAAATAAACTGGCGCAAAAATACTTTTAAAATATATTTGTGTTAAAAACAAATATATACTCCCCCTAACCATAGACTATCTGCTGAGCTGCTTGGTTTCTTTGATATTAGAGCAGATACTTACAGAGTTTGAACTTTGGTATACAACCCCAACTCTTACTCTTAGAGAGATTGAGTTCTTCATGAAAAATACAAAATGTATTACGTAATTTTCAAAATTCTACAATTATCAGATTTATCTTTTGAAAATATAAAGAATACCTCAATCTTAAATTTTCTGAATTTGAGTATGCTGTTAGAATACAAATGAGTAGTATAGTTTTCTGATTTTTTTCACAAATGGATCACAGAAATAAAGGTTAGATTTTTAAAAAAATGAAAGCAAGCAAAAAAATCTCATGCCTAAAGTATTATCACTTTGAAGGCCAGGACAGGTAGCAAGCACTTCCTTGACTACCTAATAAATCCAAGGTCCACCAGAATACCAAGTAAAGCTGTATTTTTTTATAGAAATATTTTTTAATATTTATTTATTTATTATGTATACAGTGTACAGAAGAGGGTACCAGATCTCATTATAGAGGATTGTAAGCCACCGTGTGGTTGTTGGGAATTGAACTCAGGACCTCTGGAAGAACAGTCAGTGCTCTTAACCTCTGAGCCATCTCTCCAGTCCCAAGCTGTCTTTTTAAAATATAATTTTAAAAATTACATTTTTATAATATAAATATAGGATTGCAAATTTATATTATACAATATAGGAGAAAATAGATTATTGTAAATTTAAGTGGAATTGGCTACTGTTAAACATCAGCCTCAATCTTATTCTATATGTTGTTCTTAAAACTAAGATCTGCAAAAGGTCAAGTGAGATACCTGCCTTCATAAAATCCATTTGATAGTCATAGGCTTAGCTTTTTATTACATAATGTTTAAAAGGAAAAGTCATACTTTATTCAAAAGTTTCCTTGTCATTTCCTTCATTGCATAACATATGCTGCTACTTGGTTGATAAATTTTTATTTGAATGGCTTATAATTTTTAACATTGACAATCATTTAGTGTGTTACTGAAAATCCATTATACCTCATTTCCTCCAGAATTTCTGACTTTGATGACCATATCTCTAGTTGTTTTTGTTTGTTTGTTCAGATTATATTTTGTTATTGTATATAAAATATTTGAAGAATTTATTACTATATTATTTTGTGAACTTTATTCATAGTTAATAAATAGAACTCCAAAGCCATGCAATAAACAGTTATAAAGTTACTTTAAACAAATGTCCTGTGTTGCAGGAATTCTGATTGTTCTCCTAATAAAATGCTGGAACCAGATATTGGGGTAAATGGTTAAAGATCAGAGAAGCAGAGGAACCAGCCACTAGAAAAGCTTCTCAACACTATTGAATCCTCAGGCCATTAAGTGTAGATCCTTTTTCCAGGAATTCTCAGACTAAAAGAGGGGAGGCAAAGAAAAGTACAGGACAGGTCAAATGGGAAGGAAGGCCCAGGCTAAACTGGAAGGATCTAACTCTTGTCTCCTCTCACCTTTTATTTCTTTCTCTGTCCAGCCATATCACTTCTTGTCTCAACCCTCCTAGTGCTGGAATTAAAGGTGTGTGATCCCAAATGCTGGAATTAAAGTCACCACTGCCTGGCTTTTTTTCTTTCCCAGAGGTATTTCTGCCTCTGCCTCCAGAGTGCTAGGATTAAAGGTGTGTGTCATCACTGCCTGACTTCTATGACTAACTCTGTGGCTAGCTCTGTCTTCTGTTCTACAGTCAATCTTTATTTTATTTACAATATATTACTACAGCCCTATCTATTTTCACTTCAGCTGGTCTCTTATTCAACACCACCTTAACTTCTCATGGGCAGATTTAACAATACTTAAAGGACATACTTTTGTCATACCCAAAGTTAAACAGTGCCAAGTCTTCTAAAGTCAATGCTTCTGATGCTTGTTCTGTAGCTGGCAAAAGAACCTCTTGCACAAATGCTAAGAGGTTTGTTGGCTCCACTATGTACTATAATTTACCCTGTTATGGAGGAAAACAGCTGTTTTGTGATCATGTTCTGGACATTTGCCATGTTGGCGTACTGAGTTAAAAATCCCAACTTGCCTCTCAGCACTGCAGTTCAGTCTCTAGGCTATTGGAAAATGAATAGAGAAGAGAATCCTTGGACTACATATTTTAATGCAATGAATTTAGTACCACTTTCTAACAAATACCATGCTTTGTTATTTACCAGTAGACAAATTTGTAAGAATACTTAGCAATAAACAAATCACTTAGAATTTCACGCCTCAAATCAAGAATCCCAAAGATACCCTTAGCTCTTCTAAGTGACTCCCATGGCGTGCAATTAGTGATGTCATCTACTTCCACAGGATCATGAACATGGTTAAATCTCAAATCATGCACAAAACAGTAGTTGGTGTCAGCAGTTGGTTTGTTTGAAATTTGAAGACTATAAAAACTTTTCATATACATTGCCATATATGTGCCATTTTCTTAAATTCAGAAGTGTCACTGAGAATTCACTTAACTCTTATAAATGTAAAACTTAATAAAATGAAATTATCTTAAAATTAATATTCAAGTATTTTTCATTAAGTACATAAGACACCTGAGAATTTTGTATATTTCAAAAGAATTACATAATCAAATAAAAAAAATCTACAAAGTAGTACATTGATATTAAAATAACGCCCCACATTCTCTTAATTCCAATGCTACACCAAAAAAAAGATAATGACCTTAGGCACACATTGTAAATCTTGTCAGCACTGGGAAATTACTATTATCAAGAAGAAAAGAAAGCTGACTTGAGTTTTATTATAAGATCAATTAGGATTTGTGCTACAAACAACCATAATATATATGCAGAGGACCTAACAAAGACCCATTCCAGATTCACGATTGCTGTTCCAGTCTTTGTGAACCTCTATAAATCCTGTTTAGCTGATAAAGCAGAACTTTGTTCTCCTGGTGTTCTTGGCTCCTCTAGCTATTACAATTCTTTCTTTTCTTTTTACATAAGGTTTCTTCAGCTTCAAGGGGAGAGACTTGATAGAGATATTCAATTTGGAATCTCTCTTAGCCTAAAGTTTAGTTGTGGGTCTTTGCATTTGTTCCCATCAATTGCTTCAGGAGGCTTTGGTAACAATTAGAACAAGCAACAATCTATGAAAATAGCAAACCGTTATTGATCTCCTTCCCCATATCCTATGTCTCTAGGACATTCAGTCTCTGATTCCTCTTATTCTGGGTCATGTCAGCCATGGGCTGACTCATGGAAAGAGTCTCAAATTAGAGCAGTCATTTGTTGGCCACTGCCACAACTTTTGTGTTCCCATTATCCAACACATCTTTCAGGCAAGATAAATTAAAGGTCAAAGTTTTTCAAGCTAAATTGGTGTCCCTATTCTACCACTGGAAGCCTTGCCTGGTTACAGAAGATGCCACTTCCAGCTCTTTATTCTCCAGTACTAGGAGTCCTGCTAGGGTCACTCTCATAGATTACATGGAGTTTCCATTGCATCACACTGGCAACCAAAAGTTTCAATTCAGTTATCTGTCCCCATACTCTTTTCCTGTATTCCCCAAACAGAAATCTTCTTGTTTCAAAGCCTACACATCACAAAACTACCCCAAAATTTTATTCAGTTTTTACTTCCTTGGAAGATTCATGCATTCCCATTAGATTCCTACTTGCTACTTCTTTCAGCCTTCCTGAGCTATGGATTGTAGCATCAGTAGCATTTTCTTAACAGCTAATACATATTTATAAGTGAGTACATATCATCTTTATCTTTCTGGGTTACCTCACTCAGAAAAAATATTTTTTCTAATTGCATCCATTTGTCTTCCAATTTCACAGCTGAATAATATACCATTGTGTAAATACACACATTACTATTCCACTTGAGAGTTGACAGACATCTGGATTGTTTCTAATTTATGGCTTTTAGGAACAAAGCTCTAGGAACATAGTTCAGAAAGTATTTTTTTAGTAGGATACAATGCTAAATAGTGGTATAGTTAAATCTAGAGATAGATTGATCCTCAATTTCCTGAGGAACTGCCATATTGATTTACAAAAAGCTTGTACACTTCTCTTACATCCAATTCGGTGTATTTGATTTTATGTTGAGTTCTTTGATTCACTTTAAAATTAGTTTTGTGCAGACTGATAAATATGGATCTATTTGTATTTTTTCTTTATGTCACCATCCAGATAAATAGATCCATTTGTTGAAGATGCTTACTTTTTCCAAAATATCTTTCTCTCTTTATCAAAAATTAGGTGTCTGTATGTGGACAGATTCATGTCTGAGTCTTCATTTTTATTCCAATTAAAAACGTATCTGTGTTTATGCTAAGATCATGTGGTCTAAATTACAATAACTCTTTAGTACAGCTCTTAAACAAGGATGGTGATACCACTAGAAAATGCTTTTATTATTCAGGAATGTTTTAGCTACCTGGGATATTTGTTTTCTCAGTTGTTTATTTTTCATATGAAGTTGAATATTGTCTATTCAAGGTCTGCAAAGAATTGTGCTGGAATTTTGATAGTTATTTCACTGAATCTGTAAATTGCCATGTTTACAGTGTTAATCCTATTAGTCAATGAGTATGGGAGATCTTCTAATCTTCTGATATCTTCTTTAAGGACTTAAAATTATTGGCAAACGGGTTTGTCATGTGCTTAAAATTCTGTCTGTTGTGAAGAATGTTTTCTGTTTTCTGTGTTAGTCCACTTGTCATTTGTCTATAGGAAGGCTACTGATATTTTGAACTAATCTTTTATTCAGTCACCTCACTGAAGACTTGTATCAGCCATAGAAATTCGATGGTAGAATTTTGAGGATTGCTTATATGTATTATCATATCATCTATAAATAACAAAACTTTGACTCTTTTCTTTCCAATTTGTATTCTCCTGATCTCTTTCAGTAGTCTTATTCATCTAGATAGAACTTCAAGTACTGTGTTGATTTGTATGGAGAAAGTAGACAGCTTTGTCATGTTCCTAATTTCAGTGGGACTTCTTTGAGTTTCTTAACATTTGATTTGATGTAGGCTACAGGTTTTCTGTAAATTGCCTTTATTATGTTTAGATCATTCCAAGACTTTTATCATAGAAAAGGTGTTAGATTTTTGTCAAAAGCTTTTTTAGCATGTAGACATCTAATAAAATAAGCACATTTTTTTTTCTGTTAGTTTGTTTATATAGCAAATTACACTGACTAATTTTTGTATGTTGAATCATGCCTTCACAGCTAGGATGAAGCCTTTTTGGTCATGGAAAGTGATTGTTTTCTTGTGTTCTTAAATTTGGTTCACAAGTATTTTTGAGAATTCTTCATGTTAACAAGAAACATATGCCTGTAATTCTCTTTCTTTGTGTGTGTGGTTTTTTTTTTTTTTTAATTAGGGTGATTGTGATCTCATAAGTAAATTAGGAAATATTCTCTCTGTTTATAATTTTTGGAATAATTTGATAAGTATTAGCATTAGGGGTATATTTTGAAAGTTTAGTATTTTGTACTTAAACATTCTGATGCTAATCATGTTTTAAGAGCTCTGTGTTTAGTTCTGTACATTTAAATTGGATTGATCTCATTATGCTCAGGATTATTTACACTATCTATATATTTTTAAAAAATAACTCTTTATCACATTATAATAAATAAAAATTCTTCCTCATTTTTTAACTTGTCACTTTTTTTGAAAGCTTGTTTCCTGTTCCTTATAGAATCTTTTCAGCTTTGATTGGTTCTATTTATCAATTGTTAGTCTTAGTTTCTGAGTTATCAATGTCTTGTTCAGAAAACCTTTTCCAGTATCAATGAGTTAAGCCCATTTCTAACTTTCTATTTTATCATATTCATGTATCTGCTTTTTTGCTTCAGTCTTTGCTCCATTTGAATTTGAGATTTTGTAGCATGATAAATATGGATCTATTTCTATTTTTCTATGTGAAACCACGCAGTTTGATTAATAGCATTTGCTGAAGTTGCTGTCTTTTCTCTGGTATGAATTTTGGCTTTCTTTGTCAAAATTATTTATCCTTAAGTATTTTTATTTATGTATGTGTCTTAGAGTTTCAATTGCTGTGAAGAGACACAACAATCATGTCAACTCTTATAATGGAAAACATTTAATTGGGTAACTAACATTTTCAGAGATTTTGTCAATTATCATCATGATGTGACATGGCACCATGCAGGCAGATATGATACTGGAAAAGCAGTTGAGAGTAAAGGAACTACATCCAGACCTGCAGGTGACAGGAAGTGGCAAGAGACAGTGGGCAAAGTTTGAGCATTCATGACAACAGAAAACCTGACTTCACAATGACACATTTCTTCCAACAAGAAGAAACCTACTCCAGCAAAAACATAGCTCCTTATAGTGTCATTACCTGTGAGCTTATAGGTACCAATTACATTCAAATAACTACAGTATGGATCCTTAATTCCATTAATAAATGTGTCTGTTTTATGTAAATGCTGTGAATATATGATAAAATGGCACATTTATACAATGAAATATTTAGATATCAAAAATGAAATTCCTGATGGAGCTGGAAAAGCATTATCCTTAATGAAGGAACCCAGACAGAAAAGACAAATATTGTTTTTTTTTTTTTTTCTGGCATTTGAATGGTAGTTGTATTAGTTATGGTTTCTATTCCTGAATTCACAGAGACTGTGGAAGCATGTACAAGATCTCACAGGTGCAAGACCGATGGGTCCCAGCACTGAGGGGACAGTAGTCATAGTATTTTGTTAGTAACCCCTAACAAAGAAGTTGTCTGAGATTGATATCTGATGGACAAATGAAAAGCAGTTGTCTCTTATGGAGTCTCATCAGGTATCTCAAGCCCACTTCAGGGCAGTTTGCATGCCCAAGTTTATTTGGCCAATAAAATAGTAACTCAATATTATTTCTGGGAATTATTTTTTGTTTTATTTTGCTCTATTTGGCATTTTTGTTCTTCTGTTTGATTGCTTTGATTTCTGGTTTGTTCTTATATTTTTGTTTCTTTCTGCTTGTTTTATGTTTGCTTTCTTGAATGTATTTGGAACGACACAGTAAAAAAAAAAAGAACACAAGGTTGGTTGAATATGGAGAATCTAAAAAGGACTGGGGAGAGGAAAAATGATGAAAATACATTGTAGAAAATGTTTTCAGCAAAGAATCACATAAAACAACAAAAAGGAAGTCTGTTCTATGTAAATAAAGTAAAATAAAAATTTTATATAATTATAAATAGTTATATATAATTATAAATAATTATATATAATTATAAGTAATTAATTATATATAATTTTAAATAATATAAGAGTAAAAACAAACTACTCATTATCTCATGAAACTTTTGTATAGTAGACATTTTTCCAAAACTTATCTTAAGCTCGAGGCTAGAAAGATGGCTCTGTGCTTATGAGCACTGGCTGACTTTTCACCAGATTCAGGATCAATTCTCCTAGCACCCATATTGAAGTTCAGAACTATCTGTAACTCCAGATTCATGGAATATGACACCTTCTTCTGGCTTCAGAAGAAAGTGGAGCAAAACACTTATACATGTAAAGTTGTAATAAATAAGGCTATTAAAAACCTTTAACACTAAATATATATATATATATATATATATATATATATATATATATATATATATATATACATCAAGAGGAATGAGGAGTGTGTGTGTGTGCATAAAACAACAAATATAGAAGGTCCTGAGTTTGACAAGGAGTTGAGAGAACACTAAAGGAGTTGGAGTGAGAAGGAAGTAAATGATGTAAACACAGTTCCCTTGTATGAAATTCTCAAAAATTAAATTAATAAAAATAAACAATTTGAGTATCTTTAAATGTTTATTTATTTAGTGTGTGTGTGCAAGTATGTGTGTGAGTTTCTGTGTTGTCTACATGTACGTCTATGCACAATAAATGTGCCTGGTGCCTTTGAAGGTCAGAAAAGTTCATTTATGATTTATGGATGGTTGTATACCACGTTTTAGGAGCTGTTACTGTACTCCCATTCCTTTGCGAGATGAGTCAGTGAGTGCTCTAGTGTTCGGAACCTTTTCTCAAGCCCTTGAGAATAGGTAAACTTACAAAAAATCAAACCATTACATAGAATGTAAAGATGTTTATTTTAAATCTCATATTTAAATTGAATATTATAAGTAAAAATACATCATCTTAAAAGACCTAAGAATTTTTTTTTTATTTTTGGTGGTAGGGGGAAGGGACCTTGAATAAGGATATCCAAGCATAGAAAATGTGACTTCTTTGTTCATAATAATAAAATAAAAAATAAAATAAAACTATATGCCAAGGGGAAAAAGAATTTCTATATTTTACGTAAAGTATTTACAATTAAAATAAACAAAAGAAGCAGATCATGCAGCTCAGTTCCCAAAGTGAGGCAGTACTTGGGAAAAGAAATGTGCTTGCTCTAAATGATACAATTCACCACTAAATTATCCAAATGTGTTTTTACAAAGTAATTAGTTGGAGACTAATGTGAAAGTACGCAAGCAAACCCAGGGGCAGTTAAGATACCCAGCAATAGACAGTCCCATGGTCCCACTGATCCAATAATGCTTAGTTCAGTCTCCACTCCTGGCAAATTGAGTTTTGTCCCCCCTCCCTGAAGAGTGAGTCAGGTGTTACTATAGTTGGAGTGGGATCCGCAGGGTCAGTCCAGGGTGTTTCTGATCCCAAGCTGTTCAGTGGTTGTGGTTTGCAACTTGGGCATGCTTTGCTTTTTTCTTGTTTGTTTGTTTAGAGACCACTAATGAGTGAGTACATCACCCTGCTTGTCTTTCTGAGTTTGTGATACCTCGCTCAGGAGGATATTCTCCAGGACTTTTCTTATTATTATGAATAAAATCATATTTTCTATCCATGTATACACTTGTTTAAACTTCCTTCCCCATTCTACCCCTTCCAGTCACTCTCTGTTCTCTACATCACTTTATCTCCTCCCCAGCAAAGACAGAAGATCCCAAGGCCATGATGTGGCTTAGTTCATCATACACTCCTGGAAGATCCATTTTCCTCACCCCAACATCAAGACTCAGTCAGGTGAACCTCTGGAGGGAGTGGAATCCTTGTAGCCAGTCCAAGGTGTTTCACATTCCAAGCTGTTTAGAGTTTCTGGTTTTCACCTTGGGCATGTTTTGCTTTTTGATTTTTGTTTCAAGTTAACTAATAAGTGAGTACATCCCCTGCTTATCTTTCTGGGTTTGTGATACCTCACTCATTAGGATATTATCCAAATCCATCCATTTTCCTGCAAATTTTAGGATACCATTTTTTTTTCTTGCAGCTGAGTAGTACTCCATTGTGTAATTGTACCACAGTTTGTTAATCCATTCTTCAGTTGAGGGGCAACTAGGTTATTTCCAGGTTCTTGCTATTATGAATAATGCTGCTATGAACATAGTTGAGCTAATGCCTTTGGAGTGTGAATGTGCATCTTTAGGGTAGACACCAAGTAGTAGTATTGCTGGGTCCTTGAGGAGATGGATTCCCAGTTTTCTGAAAAACCGCCATACTACATTCCAGAGTGGCTGAACAAGCTTGCACTCCCATCATCAATGGAGGAGTGTTTCCCTTGCTCTGCACCCTCTCCAGCATAGGCTGTCATCTGTGTCTTTTATCTTAGCTATCTGACAGGTGTAAGGCTGTATCTCAGAGATGTTTTGATTTGCACTTCTCTGATCACTAAAGATGCTGAACACTTTTTCAAGTGTGGTTCAGCCATTAGTAATTATACTGAGAATTCCCTTTTTAGTTCTCAACCCCATTTTTTGATTGGGTTATTCAAAATTTTGGGCTCTAGTTTCTTGACTTCTCTATATATTTTAGAGATCAGTCCTCTGCCACTTGTAGGGTTGGTGAAAAATCTTTTCCTATTCTGTAGGCAGTCATTTTGTCCTATTGACTGTGTCCTTGGCTTTACAGAAGCATCTCAGTTTCAGGAGGTCCCACTTATTGATTGTTGTTCTTAGTGTCTGTGCTACTGATGTTATATTTAGGAAGTGGTCACCTGTGCCAATTCAATGGAGCATATTTTCCATTTTCTTTTCTATCAAGTTCAGTGTGGCTGGGTTTATGTTGAGGTCTTTGATCCACTTGGATTTGAGTTTTGTGCAGAGTGAAAGAGTTGGATCTATTTGCATTTTTCTACAAAATACCATCCAAAGAAGAATTGAAACTATCTCTATTTGCAGATGATATGATTGTATAAAAAAAGTGATCCATAAAGTTCTACCAGGGAATTTTTTTCAGCTGATAAAACACCTTTAGCAATGTAACAAATTAACTCAAAGAAATCAGTAGCCCTCCTATACACTAAAGATACAAGGGCTGAAAAAGAATTAAGGAAACATTACCTTATTATAATAGCTGCAAATAGTATTAAATACCTTGGAGTAACTATAACCAAAGAAGCAACAGATCTATTTAACAAAAACTTTAAATCACTGAAGAAAGAAATTGAAGTGGATATCACAAAATGGAAAGATCTCCCATGTTCCAGGATAAGTAGGATCAACATAGTAAAAATGCCAATTCTACCAAAAGCAATCTACAGATTCATTGTACTTCCCATTAGAAGGAGTAGACGGCAGGAAATAATCAAACTTAGAGCCGAAATCAATACAATTGAAACAAAAAGAACAATACAAAGAATCAACGAATCTAAGAGTTCGTTCTTTGAGAAAGTTAACAAGATAGATAAGCCCTTAGCCAAACTAGTCAAAAAACAGAGAGAGAGTGTGTTCAAATCAACAAAATCAGAAATGAAAAGGGGGACATAATAACAGATCCCCAGGAAATACAGAGAATTATCAGATCATATTTTGAAAATCTGTATTCCACAAAAATGGAAAACCTAGAAGAAATGGACAGCTTTCTAGACAGGTACCATCTACCAAAATTAAATGAAGATCAGATTAATTACCTAAACAGGCCTATAACACTTAAGGAAATTGAAGCTGTCATTAAAAACCTCCCCAAAAATAAAAGCCCTGGTCCAGATGGTTTCAGTGCCGAATTCTACCAGACATTTAAAGAAGTTTTAATACCATTCCTCCTCAAACTATTTCACAAAGTAGAAACTGAAGGAATATTGCCAAATTCCTTTTATGAGGCCACAATTACCCTAATACCCAAGCCACTCAAAGACACAGCAAAGAAGGAGAATTACAGACCAATTTCCCTCATGAATATTGATGCGGAAATTCTCAACAAAATTTTGGCAAACCGCATACAACAATCTATAAAAGATATCATCCACCACGACCAAGTAGGCTTCATCCCAGAAATGCAGGACTGGTTTAACATACGAAAAACTGTAAATGTTATCCATCATATAAACAAACTAAAGGAACAAAACCACATGATCATATCCTTAGATGCAGAAAAAGCCTTTGACAAAATCCAACATTCCTTTATGATCAAAGCCCTGGAGAGATCAGGAATACAGGGAGAATACCTAAATATAATGGAGGCGATTTACAAGAAGCCGACAGCCGGTATCAAACTTAATGGAGAAAAACTCAAAGCAATCCCACTAAAATCAGGAACTAGACAAGGATGTCCTTTTTTCCCCTTATCTATTCAATATAGTTCTCGAAGTTTTCGCTAAAGCAATAAGGGAACGAAAAGAGATTAAGGGGATATGAATTGGAAAAGAAGTGAAGCTATCTCTATTTGTAGATGATATGATTGTATACATAAGTGACCCACAAAATTCTTCCAAGGAACTGCTACAGCTGATAAACACCTTCAGCAATGTAGCAGGATATAAGATTAACTCAAAGAAATCAGTAGCCCTTCTATACACTAAAGATAGAAGAGCTGAAAAAGAAATAAGCGAAACATTGCTCTTCATAATAGTTGCAAATAGTATTAAGTAACTGGGAGTAACTATAACCAAAGAAGTAACAGACCTATTTGACAAAAATTTTGAATCACTGAAGAAAGAAATTGAAGAGGATATCAGAAAATGGAAAGCTCTCCCATGTTCCTGGATTGGTAGGATCAACATAGTAAAAATAGCAATTCTACCAAAGGCAATCTACAGATTCAATGTACTTCCCATTAAAATCCCAGCACAATATCTTATGGACCTTGAAAGAAAAATACTCAATTTCATTTGGAATATCAGGAAATCCAGGATTGCCAAAACTATTTTGTTCAACAAAAGAACCTCAGGAGGCTATACTATTGCCAACTTCAAGTTATACTTTAGAGCTACAGTAATAAAAGCAGCCTAGTAATGGCATAAAAACAGACTTGTGGATCAATGGAATTGAATTGAGGATCTGGACATTAACCCAAAAATCTATGAACACCTGATCTTTGACAAAGAGACCCAAAATATTCAATGGAAAAAGATAGTATCTTTAAAAACAGAGATATTTAAAAAACAATTTTCTCATTTGACAAAGGTTTTACTTACTTTGTTATATATTTTTTCTTTTTTGTTTTTAATTTTAGAGTACTTTCTTCCAATACATATAATTTTCTTTAGGCTTGTGTGTAGAAAAACACAGCTTGTACATCAAAAGGAATAAAAATCTGTTCTGGAGTCAAATATTAATAGTGATCATGTTATGTAAACACAGACATAGCTTACTTTGAATACCTTGCTCCTTGGAAGCACAGCATTTTTATGAAGATTTTATAGCAATAGAATGAAGAAAGTCACAAAGCAAGATGCTTTTACATAATGGTGAGACATGAAAATCTTGGCTATGGTAGGTTGAGTAAGAATGGTCCTTATATGCTCATGCATTTGAATGCTTAGGCATCAAGGAGTGGAACTGTTTCAAAGGGCAAGAATGATAGAAGGTATGAACTTGTTGGAGTAGACGTGACCTTGCAGGAGGAATTGTGTCCCTGTGGGTAGAATCTTAGGTTTAAAAAACCCTTGCCAGTCTATTCTCTCTCTGTCTGCCTGCAGATCAAAATGTGAAGCTCTAAGCTGCTGTTCCAGCATATGTGCCACTTTATTCCTTGCCTAGATGATAAAGAACTAACTGCTGAAACTAAATGCAAGTCCCCAGTGAAATGCTTTTTTTTCAGAAGGGTTTTCTTGGTTATAATGTCTCCTCACAGTAATAGAACATAGTAATAGAACATGGTGAGACATGAAAATCTTGGCTATGGTAGGTTGAGTAAGAATGGTCCTTATAGGCTCATGCATTTGAATGCTTAGGCATCAGGGAGTTAAAGCAAAATTAGGAAACTTCATGTAACTAACTGTCTCAGATGGTATCTGATGGTACTTTTAGCTTTGGGATTTGTGAAAGCTACTGGTCTGCTAAGTTAAGGCACCCAAAGAGAAGTCAATGGTCTATTAGTGCATTCCAAGTGAATTACCCAGTGGGCACAAATATGGCAGGTACAGAGAAGGCCTGTGGATGACTATTAACAGAGTTTAAGGTCAGTCAGCCTTGAAAAGGCATTACTAGGTACAGCTACTTTCTGTGACTTTTCATTAATAGGCCAACTCCCATTTTATGACTTACATAACATTTTTGTTAGACTTTTGAGTCCAATAATCTATCTCCATTTGTATTTTAAGTTTGAAACAGTAATAATGGCTACCATTTCACTGTTTCCCTCATATTCATGCAGGGTTGTGTCATGATCTGGTTCTTAGCTTCTGTTTTTCTGCAGAAGATAGTCTGGAAGGTCCTATCTGCAATAGTCCTGAGGATACTCTGGCTGTAAGAGGAGGCAGGCATTTTGCTCTTCCCTCAAAAGTCATCACATTATAATTGAGCATTTAACAACCAGGACACTGACTTCTACACCTTTACTAGCTCGTTTCTTCCTCATAAAAGCCTTATTTAGATATCATTTCACACATAAACAACTCATAACTGCTAACTCAAACTTTCACCATTTTGAGCACCAAACCCTGGGATTATAAACTTAGCAACTGTCACATAATTTCTTTTCTTCCTCTGGATTTTCTGGCAGAAAATAGCCTACCTCCATATGGTCCATCTTTACATTAAACATTAAGCACTCTATTGTCTAGACAATTGTTGAATATATAGAGTTTCTAGTTTGAGATCTTACTGAATAAAATAATGATATACAAAAGCAGATGTATGCTTTGTCAGTCTGGATTTTTTGCCAAGGTTTTGTATTTGACCAGGGCATCTCTTGGAAGTCTCTGGCTATCAATATCCTTAGTAGCAGGTGCAGTCTATTATCATTGAAAGTAGATAGGTGTCCTCAGCACAGACTGTAGAGAAGAGCTTAATTTCATTGCTGTGGCTACAGCTGGCACTTCATTAAGCTGTCTGACTCACCAAGAAATTCTGTCCCTGGCCAGAAGACAATCTATCTATCACCTTTCAGCCTGAGTCTTGTGGCCTAAGATGAACTTTTTCTCAGGCACTCAGGGGATATGCAAGTTATGTGAGACATAAGTATCACTCTGGGAACTGTTGTTTACCAGTGTGTCAAAAAATAACTCTAAAGGGTATTTAGAAGTGACTACTTCATCTCAGACAGAACACTTGTAGTAAAGGCTTGGTATGTACCTTGACACACGTCATGACACCAAAGCCTGATTCTCTAATCATTTAAGTCAATGCTCTCTTCTGGCTCTATTCTTTTATTGACATCCCCATGTTTGTGCCAAGGTGGATACAGCAGCTTCAGTTTTTTATCTTTTGACACTGGAAGTCTATAATCCCAGCAGATGTCTGATTACAACTCATTAGCTGAGACTCTGTTTCTCCATGAAACTAGTGCTATAGCCATGAGAACACACTGCCTAATTACAGCAACTGGAAAGGAGTCAACAGCCACCAATTCAGGAAGTACTGACACAAACAAACATAGCTTACCAAGAAGAGCTGCAATACAATTTACAAAGAAAAGGAAGAATATATAACAAATGGTTTGAATGTAAATCATGACTATAACACACATGGGAATACTTTGTTTTCAAAAGTTTGTTGTGATACTAATAATATTCTTTGTAAATTAACATGTACCTATTTCTTTTTAGGTGACTTTTCAATAAAATTTCACATATTTACATATTTGTGTAAATAATTTACATAATTTAGTAATCCTTGCAGACTTCTAATATAAACATTTACATAGTTGTTGTATATAATTATATCTAATATATTAAATATCCTTGATATTTGAATATTTATGCATGTGTGTAGAGATAGATGTGTTTATACAATTGTACTTGCCAGGATTCTTTAAAAGAACAGAAGTTGTAGAAGACAGATAAAAAATGATAGATAGATAGATAGATAGATAGATAGATAGATAGATGATAGACAGATAGGCATAGAGACAAACAGATAAACAGATAGGCTGACTAACAGACAGACATGTCAGCAGGCCAGGAGACAGACAGATAAATAGGCAGACAGACTGATTGACAGACAGATAGATGGATAGATAAATAGGACTTATTAGATTAGTTTATAAGATATGGTCTTGGTATTCCAACAATGTCTGTTTTATACTAGAGAGACAGAGAATCCTGTAGTTACTCACACCATAAGTCTGGATGTTTTACCAGTCTCAATATGGGGCTGAAGGCTTTGATGATTCTTAGAGAGCCAGTAGTCTTCCATCTGCTTTGAAGCCCACAGAAGTTGATGCTAATTTCTAAATGATACTGGAAGAAAAGCTGCAGCAACATGACAGTGGAACTTGTCACCACATTTAAAAGAAAACAAGTAAAGAGCTTGTTTCTCCCATGTCCTTTACTGAGTTTGCCATCAGAATGTACCTTCAAGGGTCTGTGATAATGTATTGTATATTTAATAAAAATAGTCTGTAATATCAGAGGACAAGGCAAGTTCTGAAGGTCAGGGAGTAGTGACCTAAGCCTTTAATCTCATCACTCTGGAGGCAGAGATCCCATCTAACTCTTTGTGAGTTCATGGCTTAACAGAGCCAGTTGCTGGTGGCACATACCTTTATTCTTAGCTTTAGGAAAGTTGAATCAGGAAGTGAGATAGTTGGGTTGAGACAAAAGAGATAGGAGTTCATTTTTGCCTGGTACTTCCTCCAGGAGAGCGAAGCCTAGAGTAGAGGGACTAGTAGACAGAGGCTTGTCTGTCTATTAGTAGGAGTTGACTGGGCGAGAATAGGCTATGGTTTATTTCTCAGCTTTTCCCCAATATCGGGCTCTGTTTTTTTATTATAATACCAAATAGAATTCATAAAATAAGGTTCTTTTTCAAATAAATTGATCAAAAAAGTCCCTCACAGGTGAACTTAGAAGCCTGCATTTTGGTTGATACTAAATGCAGTCAAACTGACAAGGAAAATGCCTTTACATGCATTTATACAACATTGTAAGGCAATGATAGGGAATTGTCACATATCTAAGGACTTTAGGTCTCTGGAATTGTACATGCTAGACTGGGCAAAATAGTTTTGCTGAGTTAAATCTTACAATTGTCAGAAATATCAAACTATTTCTTTCACATTTGCAATTCTGTTACTTATTCACTAAAATATTTATTGAACATTTATATTGTGTTTGGTAAAACTTTGGTCACAACTAAAGATGCAGTTCAATGCAAAAGGAATTATTCTATATGAAAGATTAAGAAAGGCAGAGATGTGATCAGATTTGCTTTTGGAAGAGAATATTCATTAGCTCAAGAGAAATATTGGCACTATACATGGGCAGCCCAGTACAGGAGAAGGACAAACCTAAGTTTTTTAAAACAGAAACATAAGAAATCAAATGGCAAGAACAGAGAAAAATTAAATAAAATTCTGCAATAAAGATGATGGATAAAAACTGAGGGTAAGGTAGAGTGTGTTGTAAAGGTTACCTCCCACATAACTAATATGTCAAAATTGAATGGATGATTTCCATTTTTTAAATAAGTAAAATAGAAGGCTTGTAGTAATTTGACATTTTTACTTCCCCTTTGACACTAATAAGTATGTCCTGAACATCCTGTTTCATTCTGAAGCTATATTCTTCTCCGACATAATATTTCCCCTCCACTCAATTAGACAGTAGCTTGAGATTTTCCACGGTACTAAGAAATCAATATTCCTTACTCTGACTTATTTGTGCCCAGTCTACCTTTATGCATTAGAATACAAAACAACAAAAAATTGGAAAAGCCTTATGTAATAATCACAAAGAATATAGCTTTATATCAATCAATGCTGTATCTATAAAGTTTATTTAAAGATAAATAATTGGAAACTTTTTGAATACCATTAAATACATGACCATTATATAGGAATATTTATGATAATCTACATCCTACATCTTTTTAAAGAAATTTATTAATCAGATTTAAAGAGGACAAGGTAATAATATTTTTTGAATCCTTCTTCTACAACTAACACAGGAACAATTTCTTTTTACACATGCAGGGATGCCTTGGTCACAGAGACTAATCCCACAACTAATGTTTTCTTTCTCTCCAAAACCTATCATTAAGAGCTAAACAGAATGTATTAGACTGTTAGAAGAATAACAATATGTAAGGGAGATAGGTAATGGCTTACCAGCTATTTGTGGGTATTAGATTTCATCCTAATTGGCATTAGAAATTTTGATTCCAAAGTCAAAATACATATTTTCTAAACATTTACCTTTATAAAAGTCTTTGGCTGAGCATATAAGCCAGGTAAGTATTCAGATCAATAGTGCTACAGGAAGAACAACATGACTACCCACTTCTAGAAGGCAAAGATACTCTGGTTTAAGATCATT
This sequence comes from Sigmodon hispidus, assembly GCA_004025045.1. NCBI lineage: Eukaryota > Metazoa > Chordata > Mammalia > Rodentia > Cricetidae > Sigmodon > Sigmodon hispidus. Next base: position 99,130 of record PVIH01002721.1, read on the forward strand.
TATTGGAATCATATGTGAGTCAAAGCATAAATCTTCATAGTTTCAGTATTATTGGTGTCCTATAGTTATGACTTTAATTTAATTTTGTCTTTCAGTTTTACCTTTCAAGTGCTTGTCATATTTGAATACAAACACACACACACAAATTTGAATTATAAGATGTCCTTGGTCATCTGTATAGTCTAATTTCATTCTTTATATTATCCTTATTATTATAGAAGTGTATGTCTTTTTTACTTTTCTTTAGCTCCATGAACTTAGAATTGTTTTCTTGCCAAAGTGAATGGTTACCATGTAGAATGTGCACAAATTGTATGTGAGAATTGCTCAGTGGATAAAACTTGCTTGACTCCTGCAATGCCATGGGTTAGAGCGTTCTCTCTCTCTCTCTCTCTCTCTCTCTCTCTCTCTCTCCCCACCATCTTTTTCGTTCTACCCTAATGTGTTCCCAGGGTTAAATTTATTTTCAATCAAAAATAATTTCAAGTCACTTATAGATCTCACATAGATCATGAGAAGAAGCTGTTCCCAAAGTACATCCTCAGGGTTATATTTTAATCTTCTGATCTTGTAATCACTAAACCTCAAATAGTTCCCACATAACTTTATAACCTTTAGACAAGCATTGATTTATTTTCTGAGTTTTCTTCAAAATTGAGATCTATGTTATGCTAACCCTGGCTCTTTCCTAATGCATGTTCTACTGCTAACTGACTCTGTCAGAATCTGAGGATATACACAGGACACTTTTTATGCTAATCATTAAATCTACTCTAGTGTGATATTCTTTTTACTATCATCAGAAATAAAATAGCACTCTAGTTTTAAGATAAAGGAACTGCAACACTTTGTAATCTTATTTCTTGCCAGCTCATTGTTTCTTAGTTCTGTTTGCACTTGATCACCCATGCACATGTGAAGAGTGCATATATGATGTAACTTACGTCCTGACATTTTTTAATCACTTTACAAAAGTCCCTGAATATTTATAATGATGATAATGAAAGTATGAGAAGCACTATACTAGTATGAAACAAGACTTCATGTTTTGCCTTGTTTTGAATTAAACAAAACACCAAAACCCTAGGGTCAAGGCCTTTCTGAATGTCAGTAATAGCTTATAAATATTTCAATGCAATTTTCTCTCTACAAGCTTCAACATTTTACCTTCGACATTTGTGTCTAATGGTTCATATACAAAATAAAGCATTTAAATTAGATACTTTTATTAGGCTAGTGAACCTCCATAAACTATCAAACTCAGATGCATTAACTTTCAGGATGTCATACAACAATTATGAGCCTATCAACAACCTTTGTCAAAGGATTTTCAGTAAGCAGGGTCTTTTAATTTATAATTAAATTTCTGTCAAAATTATTTCCAATTTAACACATATTTTATCGTTATTTCATACAATATTTTAATTTCTGCTTGTTTTATACTCATCTTGTTTATTCATCAAGGAATTATATTGTTATATTACTTTGAAGGAATTTTTAGATGTGTAGTACTGAATTGGTACACGTAATTAATTCTCCACTTATTGTTTTAATATTTGAATCAAATGGTAAAGGATCACAATAAGTTTCAATGTAGTTGTGGCAGAAATAATATAATGAGCCAAAAATTATTACCCAGGATATGGAAGGTGAAGCAAGTAGGACAATGATATGCAGGCAGGTGAAAAGCAACATCAGCATGGCTGTTTCTGGTCCAGGGAACACTGTCAGGATGATTGCCAGAGTCTGCAGAGACAGGTCATTTGTGTCTAATGGTTCATCATAGAAGATGGTATCCTGTCCAGGACTGATTACCCAGATCTGGTAGTCGTCTGCTCATATGACCCATGTTGTCTCTTTATATGAGTGCATGACATGAAGAAATCAACTCACAATTCTGTGTCATTTTTGAATGACACTACTGCCATTGTTTTATATTTTAGTTCATATGCTAATTTTGGCCAATTTCTGTTAACCACTGTACTCTTTTATGTTCTAATGCCATCCTAGTTAAACATTGCCTTTGTAGGTCTCATTGGACCACTGTAGTGTTTCTACCAAAGAGACAAAATAGACCTTTGAGCCTTCTTGAATAAAGTATGTTAGGCTTTCAGTCTTATAAAATATAAAGCAAGTAGTATTTCTATGCGCTATTTGAACTCGATTGATTTTAATTCATTTCCTATGATCAGATTCAGGAACCCTCCTCCACCATGTCTAGTTTATTATTCACGATTCTGAATTCGGCTTTGGGCTGAGTGTCATTTGGAGTAAAAGAAAATTAGCAATTTGGGGCGATCCTATATTACATTCACTCTGCAGAGCAGACTGAATATATTTTTAGGCACTGCATGTTTATAACCTAATTTTCCCTCATTACTTTACAGAGGTGACCTTGTTCTAATACCTTCGGCACCTGATGTTATAAAAGTGAAATTCTTTTCAAACCTGCTCTGTTAACATGTTCCTGCTCAAAAACAAATGAGAGATAACATTAACATTCCTGCCACAAAATACCTGCTAATTTGCTTGCAGTGTAGAGAGAAAGCTTTTCATTACATATCACAAACTTCATTTATGTAGAATGAGTCACCAGGCTGGTTGAAAAGGCAATGCACATCTAATCTGCAATGCTGCTTTCAGCTCTAACATCAATCCTCACAGTCCAAATCATCTTTTATCAGCTACTTGCTCTTTTTCTTAAAAAAAAATTCCATCCTGTTACAAAATTGTATTGTTCATCTGTCAGAACAGCTTTGATTTATGCTTTATTTTATACTGCAGCTTCAGAGAACAAAACACACTCATAGGAATATTTTATTTTCTTATTAAGGTCAGAATGAAATGTATACAGCAGAAAATGAGCAACTTAATTTCAAACAAATAGTGACATTATTAAGTCATAAAACAGTAGTCTTGATCTTAAAATCTACTTGATGTGTTGTTTTTCTTGAAAGTGGGTTTCAGAGACCTACATGCATATAAGAATGCACTATCTCTAGACACTAGGGAAATACAATATCATGGTGTGTTAAACAATAGCAGTATATTTAGGAAATAAGATCTTTGTTTATTATGCTTCCTTTGCTAACATCTTATTCTTACTGGATCTTATCATTGACATAAACCTTTATTTAATACAGAACTTTTCTGAAAATTAGCCCCAAGCTACATTTTTCATACACCAAGAAGGAAAATGAAACTGTGCTTCAAACATCACATTTATGTATAGACACTGATTAAACATTTTAATGGACATTATTACATATTAGACATAAAATCTTCAAAGCATTTAAATAACTCATAAAAATCTCATCCCATACTTCCTGAGACAAACTACTACTTTGCAGTGGCAGAATTAGGTAGTTGGTTCAAATGAGTCTAGTAAAATCTGAAAATAAAAGGTAAATAGAGGACCAAAGTGAAAGCTATTCTACTCTCATTCTTTGTGACACACTGTACAAAATTAAGAAGCCTCTTTTCAATTTTTAAAAATACTGAATACCTTTGTCTTTTTCATCAGACATCCAGGGAGATATATCTTTGATGTATGTATAAGAAGTTGAAATGACTATGCCCATTTGTATCTTTGACAAAATATGTTCACAGTATCCTGAAGAAAAACAAGGTTAAATATAGCTTCAGAGAATTTATCAGTAATAAATCCTATTCATAATCTTTTATGGAAAAGGCACATGCTTTTGTATGGTGTGTCCATTATATTATGTTGAAATTGTGACAAACACAGAATAAAACAGGGGACACTAGGTATTCTGGCAAATGGAACTCAAGTCATTTTTATGTGATAGAATTCTCTTGGAGTGATCTATTTCTCTCTCTCTCTCTCTCTCTCTCTCTCTCTCTCACACACACACACACACACACACACACACACACACACACACACACACACACACACCACACATACAGATTCCCCTATCTCACCCATGAAGGGAAAACCTGAATTGATCAATTCTGATTGCACCAAAATCTAACTTCCTAGACCAATGAGGTTTTTTTGTTTTCGTTTTCTTTGCTACACAAGAGGCATTTATTAATGTTCTATTGTATTTACAGTTTAATATAGCAACCAAAGTGAGCTAGCACTTGGGAAGCAAGCACATCATTCTACAATAGTAACAGTTGTAAAAGCAAGTTACTAACAGGAGATTGATCAAGAGGTTGCTTACAGGGAAAAGAAATGACTCCGCAAAACAGCTGTAGCTGACCAACCCGGAACAGAGGCAACTTCAAAAACCTCCTTTGGTCTTGAAATCTCTATGCAGTTTCTCTCCTCCCCTAGAAGCTGCCTATTGCTCCTGAATGCTAGGAGGGGGGGCTCTAGGAATCTTCCATGTTTCTGCCTTCTAAAACCTGTGATTTGGTTTTATTTACTTGATAAGTTTCATAGACCTTTCACTAGTACAAATGATAGGGAGGCAGACTTCCATATATCAGTCAACAACACTGCAAGTCTTGGGATTCTAATTCAGTCTGTGTTCACTAAATCTCTGAATTGAATTATGCCTTCTGTTTCCAGAAATTCTTGTCAAAATAAGTATAAAGATGCTTTATAAAATGTTTGCAATTTCATCTATCTTATTCATTAGCCCTCAAAAGAACTTTAAAAGCACCTCATACTTACTTTTTTCTGGATAACATCATTTTAATAATTCAAATTTTCATAAAAGAGACTTGTTCTTTTAATATTTTCAACTTTTAGTGGAAAAAGTTTTCTTAGTTTCTGTTAGTTTACAACTACTATTTAATTCCCAGTATGCTGGATATTAAAAAAAAACAACAGATTTTAAAAAACAATCTACAGATTGTTTATGAAGTATTTAGTTGCAATATTCCAGAACATAAATATTTGCTTCTCTTTTAGAAAATTGTCCAACATTGCAAAATTTACATTGAGGAAACAGTGGTATAGGACTCTATTACTAGACATTTTTCTAGTGTGTATGTTAATAAACTATTTATGGTATCAAAGAAATTATTGCAAGAGAACTGTATATGTGGTGAACTCTGAGCTTTGTGGAAAATAATTTTATTTTTTACTCTACAAGCTAATTTTTTTAAAGATATATGTTATGGTTTAGGCTCAAGAAATTTTAAAGCATGCCGCGGGTAAGTCACATAAGCTATTTTAAAACACGGTGCTATCAGTTACTTTCTGTCTGTCTAAATAAATTTAAAAAGAATATAATTGTTTAGACATAAACAAAATATAATTTACAACTACCTCATGTTTTGCTGAAGAAGAAACTTGTACATAAAATTGAAACTACCTGCATGGTACATCACATATAAATAAACATTTGTAAGACCAATGAAAACACAACTATATGAGCAACACCCTTGTCTGAAGTCAAAAGTTTTTATCCCACCAGAAACTCTCATACACCCAGCTGCCACATCCCAAATAATTTACTTAGGGGCTTAATATTATAGTAAATGATGGGCCAGTAGCTCAAATATATGACTATCTAGATCTTATACTTAAATAAACCCATAATCCTTAACCATGTTTAGCCACATGGCTAGGTACATTTGCTCATCTAGCATTCTCATCTTGGTTCCTCTGCGTCTGGCTGATGAAGGCTACTCTGCCATTCCTCTTCCCAGAATTCTCGTAGTCTGGTTGTCCCTCCTAAACCAATACAAGTTACAAATCTTTACAATGAACAAAAGCAATATCCTATATTCACCACTTTCAAAAATAGAATTCTAAATCTAATCTCCTTTTTCACCATTTTTCCTAACCATTACCAATAACAATTTGTAACCCATCATTCTAAATAGTGACAATTATCCACAACCCACTGAAAGACCAAAACTGCCCACAACATCTTTTGGAAATATCAGCATCACATTCTTAAATTTACTTCCTGCTGTCTGTGGGCAACAGCATTTTTAGGAGAGTCTGAAAAGAAAAAAAAATGTGTTACTTATGAAGTTCTGAGACAGGTAGCTGTATCATTAACTGTCTAGTCTTTGCATGCTGAAAAACTGCAGGCCTTGTCTGAAGTCCTGGCTAGAATAATTTGTCCCTTGTTGAGCTACATTTATTTGTCTAATGCCTGCCTTTGCAACACCTGCATACTTCAGAAAGAGAGTGATGTTCTGTTTGAGTTATTCTTAGAAAACCATTGTTTCTAGGAATGCCCTGTTTATGGTCTATTTTGGGGTTATTTTGTTTTCCACAGTTGTAACATTTGATATTTTGATTTTTCTTAAACGTCAAGAGATAACATCTCCTGTACAATCACCATCATAGTTATGAGATTCCATATTAATTTTAGCCCAGATCCATTTCTCAAAGAGGGCTGATCTTGCCTTTAATGTCCTAATTATCCTTTTTTATTTTCTACTGCCAGAGATCAAATTATTATTTGCCTAGCTTCTGAATTTGGTAGCATTCTATATACAGCCAAAGTGAATCTTTATTAGAAATCAATAATGGTTTCTTTTTGGCCTTGAATCATTTTGGTAAATGACTTAATTTTCGTTTATACTTTTCAAGTATTCAAGGCTGCTGTATGGCATAAACCCAGGGTGTTGTCATCATATAAAGAGTGTCTTTTACATTAGTACAATGTCCTTCTCCAAGTTGGTCTTGGAAGATTTCAATACCTCTAGAATTACTTCCTTAATCAATGGTCTAAGCTTCATCTTTCCACCAGGTCCTCCATTGGAACTGGAGGACAGTCTTCAAAACTGGTATAATTGTATCTGTGTGAGATAATGTTTTCTCTCTGTCTCTCTGTCTCTCTGTCTTTGTCTGTGTGTGTGTGTGTGCGTGTGTGTGTGTGTGTTAAAGTAATTAGCCTTTTTAAGAAATCACAATTGACTCACCAAATCTGTGAAGTGAGGCAGCTACTATGTGTGGCAACATTTTTAGAAGGGGGTCCAGGAAAAGCCACAACCCATCAGGAGATGAAGCCCCCTGTTGGAAAAATTTACTCAGGGGAACATGGAGAGGAAACAAATATGGCATGCTGGCTGGATGCTAACTCAGAAAGGAAAACCTAGTCAGCCAAGTAGCAACTAGGTCCACATATAGTTCTGGCCTGTGTAAATCACAGTTGGCTGCCTGCAAGGTCACAGGTGAGTATTATTTTTGTTTGTTTGTTTTTTGTTTGTTTGTTTTGCCACACATTGAGTGTCATTCTCACAGGACAGAAACTTTCAATTACACTTGCCAAATATTTTCTTATTAGATGAAATGAAATAATCGAGGTGCTTAAAAATAATACACATACAAATAGTGTTCAGTTTATGATCAATATAAACCTAATAGGCTTATGCACAGTATAAAAAGAAATGACCTTGAAATGTACACACTGTTATCTCTAGAATCTACATATTTGGCCCAAGAAAACTTACAAGACTTTTTTCAATAGTAAAAGTCTTCAAGAAAAAGTTTGTCAAGGTTAAATTTTATTTCTTTATCTTTCTTTCTTCTTTCCTTTCTTTCTTAAGAATTAAAAATAATTGGCAAATTCTTAAACAAATTTAACAAAAAAGGGAACACTTATTTCAATAAAACTAGAAATTGAGATGCAAACATTGTAACAGATATGAACGAAATTCCAAAAAATCATAAGAACATACACTATAAATTTGTTTTAATAAGTTGAAGATTCTGAAAAAACTGGTGAGTTTTTAGATAGCAAAATTAAACCTAACCTCAATGAATAATTTTAACAAATGCATACCCTGTAACTTGCTTGGAATACTAATAAAATATGCCATACTAGAAATAGAAAACAGCAATAACAGAAACAAACACAAGAAAATATGGGCTTACTACAGAATTCTACTATAACTTAAAAACTAAGAAAAATACATATAATTCCATAAAACTTAAAAAAACCAAAGCCTTTAAAAGTTACAAAGCCACTGAAACCCTGACATTAATCATAGTATTTCTTTTTTCTGTTTTAATTTATATATATATATATATATATATATATATATATATATATATATTTACTATTTGGTGTTTATACATCACACACCCCATCAGACTCAGATATCAGACCACTCAGAATCATGCCCACGCTTATGATCTCCCTATTTGCAAAAACACACATTCATGCTGCTCATTTACTTACTGGAGCATAATTAAACTCTCTGTGGCCAGACTCTTAAAGAAAACAAATCTTTCTTCACCCACACCTCTGACAGACCATCAAAGCAGAAGTGAGGCATTGTGTCATTTAGCTATGTTCTAGCCTTGAGTTCTTGTGTACAATGATATCTCTCTCTCTTTATTTTTTTTTTTTAACTTCCAGTAGTGAGTGAATATATCCCCTGCTTCCCTTTCTGGGATTGTGATACCTCACTCAGGAGAATATCCATCCATTTGCCTGCAAATTTTAGTATATCAGTTTTTCTTACTGCTGAGTAGTACTCCATTGTGTAGATATACTACAGCTTGCTAATTCATGGCTCAGTTGAGGGGCATCTAGGTTGTTTTCAGGTTCTTGCTATTATGCAAAATCTGTTATGAACATAGTTGGATTATTGCTTTTGGGGTGTGAATGTGCATCTTTAGGATATATGCCTGAGAATGATATTGCTGGATGCTTGGGGAGATTGATTCTCAGTTTTCTGGGAAACCGCCATAATCCTTGCTGAACAAGTTTACTTTCCCACCAACAATGGAGTAGTGATCCCCTTGCTTTGCATCCTCTCCAGCATAGGATGTCATCTGTGTTTTCAATCTTAGTCATTCTGACAGGTGTAAGGTGGTATCTCAGAGTTGTTTTGATTTGTATTACTTTGATGGCTAAAGATGTTGAGCACTTTTTTATGTGCCTTTCAGCCATTTTTAATTCTTCTGCTGAGAATTCCCTTTATAGTTTTGAATCCCATTTTTTAATTGGGTTATTAAGGGTTTGGGGCTCTAGTTTCTTGATTTCTTTATATATTTTAGAGATCATTCCTGTGTCATTTGTAGGATTGGTAAAAATCTTTTCCTATTCTGTAGGCTGTCATATTGTCTTATTGACTGTGTCCTTGGCCTTACAGGAGCTTCTCAGTTTCAGGAGGTCCCACTTATTGATTATTGTTCTTACTGTCTGTGCCACTGGTGTTATATTTCGAAAGTGGTCACCAGTGCCAATGTGTTTAATTTGTATTTTTAATTGCAATGTAGAAGAGGAAGGTAAAAGAAGTTGCTTTAAGGAGCAACAAGAGTGTATGTGAGTCAAGGAATGTATCTGGTTTCTGAAATCTAAGAAAAGAATTGAAGTTCTCTGTCAGACCCTATGAGAAGGAATGCAGCTCTTTGGATGATTTGACTTTAATACAGAGAGAACTACACTGAATTTCGTTAGTCACAGAATTGCAGGACAATGCATTTGTTTTATTTTATGTCACCAACTTTACGGCAGTTTATCACAATATCATAAAAATAATATGCTAGCTAGTAATCTTTGTATATCAAGCTAAAGTAGGCCCTGAAAACTCCACTATCAAAAATAAGAATCACAGCACAAGGTCCACTTTTGCAAAGGCACTAAATTACCAGAAAATTGAGGAACATTGGCTGGCCCTTGAACTCCTTGAGAAGTAAAAATAGACATGAAGACTAATTTATATATTATACATGAATTATTAAGCATCTCTTATATTCATAATTGTTGGAAGTTTAAAGGGGCACCAAAAGATAAAAATCACTGTGTTTTCATAGAGGTAGAGTTCACTCAAAGAAGCATATCAGCATTACTGAAAAAGGATTTATAAATACCATGTAGCAGAACTGTAAGCATATTAAAAAAAATATAAATCATGAGAACACTGTGAGTTCAGAGATAGAAACATTCCTCAGACTGTAGTGAAAGTAGATGAAAGAAGTTAAGATAACAACAAGGCCAATGTCATAGTAATGTCAGGAGGACTTTAAATCTGAAATAAATAAGAAGAATTAACTACCACTCACCAAGGAAACTGGACAGCTTGGGAACTTTTTGTTCACACTGGACTTCAATGAATTTTTTTTTTAGTTGTAAAGCCTTTTCAAAATATGTGACAATCTCCATTACAATCAATAAGAAGCCAGTGATCAGTTTGAACTTGAAAACCCAATGATTATTTTATTGGGGTATGAAGTATACAACAACAACAAAAACAAACAAACAAACAAACAAAAAAAAACAGTTACAATAGACCAAGATTAAATGTTATGGACAAGGTGAAAAATGATTCAGAAAACACATTTTACAATAAAATAAAGTCATATTTAGGCTTGATCTATAGTTAGATGTGCAAGGGTGATAGAGTGGCCCTCAGAATCCTGGCTTGAAGAACAGTACTATTTTTATTCGCTAAACAGCCACATTACATATATTTAGTTATCTTATTTTTCAGCAATTTTTATCATTATCATAGATTTACTGTGACTCAAATTGAAATTAAATCATAAGAACTGGTCATCCAGTTAGCCACTGGCTTGGGTAGATTTCAAATCTAGAGCATTTACTATAAGCCACCATGCTATAGAAAATGGTATCATTTTTAAACAAAGAGAGCAGCTTTCATTTTGAGCATGTGTGACCTGAAGCAACCTAAAAGCAAAGTACTCTTAAGCCCAGTTTGATATCATTACAAGGATACCACGTAATATTGCTGCCATATGGAAAAAAGTTGATTCAAACAGAAGTTCAATCCACACACCATCTAATCATCATTTCATCCAGTAAGGAATCTTGTCTTCCTCTAAAGGTGCAATACCATAATATTATTTTCCTATTAAAAACTACAGTAAGTTTTTTTTAAATTTTTTATTTTATTGTTTTTAAAAATCAGTATAAAGCTTTATATAAAAAAGCAAAACAGGCTGGATAGATGACTCAGTGGTTAAGAGCACTGACTGTTCTACCAGAGGACCTAAATTTGATTCCCAGCATCCACATGGAAGCTAACAACTGTCTATAACTGCAACATCTGACACCCTTACTCAGTTATACATGGAGGCAAAACACTAATTCACATAAAATAAAAATAAATATTTAATAAAAAAACATTAAGTATAGCTAAAAAAAAGTAATAAAACATTTCTTTTCTCTAAAATACATTAAACATAAAAGATAAAATCTAAAGTTCCTCAAGACAGGTTAGGCTCAGCCATGGATGAAGAGAGCACAGTAGGTCACAGGTAATGCCCACAGATGTACTATGGCATGGCCAACACAAATTTCTACTAAGCAACCCTTCTACAGTCAAATAAGAAGTATTGAAGTTTTTTTGTTTTGTTTTGTTTTGTGTGTGTGTATGTGTTTTAAATTACTTTATTCATCCATTATTTTTCAAATAAAAAAATGGATTTGTTTAAAGCCCACTAATGAGTGAGTACATCCTCTGCTTATCCTTCTGGGATTGTGAAACCTAACTCAGGAGGATATTCTTCAAATCCATCCATTTACCAGCAAATTTTAGTATATCATTTTTTTTTTACTGCTGTCTTCTTATTATGAATAATGCTGGTATGAACATAGTTGAGCTAATGCTTTTGTGGTGTGAATGTGCTTCTTTAGGGTATATGCCCAATAGCGGTACTGCTGGATCCTGTGTAAGACTGATTTTCACTTTTCTGAAACACCTCCATATGGCATTCAAGAGTGGCTGAACAAGCTTACTTACAATCCCAACAACAATGGAAGAGTGTTCCCCTTGCTCCACATCTTATCCAGCATAGACTATCTTCTTTGTTTTTGATCGTAACAATTCTGACAGATGTAAGGTGGTATCTCAAAGTTGTTTTGATATGCCTTTCTATGATGGCTAAAGATGTTCAGCAATTTTTCAAGTGCCTTTCAGCCATTTATAATTCTTCTGCTAAGAATTCCCTTTTCAGCTCTGAATCCCACTTTTTGATTGGGTTATTCAGGATTTTAGACTCTAGTTTCTTAAGTTCCCTATATATTTTTGAGATCAGTCCTCTGTTACTTGTAGGGTTGGAGAAAAACCTTTTCCCATCTGTAGGCTGTGGTTTTGTTTTAATGACTGGCCTTACAGAAACTTCACAGTTTCAAGAGACCCCACTTATTGATTGTTGTTCTTAGTGTCTGTGCTACTGCTGTTATATTTAAAAAGTGGTCACCTGTGCCAATGCATTGGAAGGTATTTTCCACTTTCTTTTCTATCAAGTTCAGTTTAGCTGGGTTTATGTTGAGATAATTGATCTAATTTAATTTGGGTTTTGTGCAGTGTGATAGGCTTGGATCTACTTGGATTTTTCTTGGGTTTTTTTTCTGGTTTTCTTATTAATAAAGTCTCACTTTTTATCCATGTATCCCTTGTTCAAATGCCCTTCCCCTCCCGCCCCTAGCCCCTACAAGTCACTCTTCTCCCCATCAGCTTATCTCCTCCCCGGCAAGGACAGGAGGTCCCAAGGTACCTAGGTGGCTTAGTTCAGCATCCACCCCAGGCAAATCCACTTTCCTCATCCCCACATCAAGATTGGATCAAGTGTTCCTCTGGAGGAAATGGGCTACAAAGTGCCAGTTCAAGGTGCTTCAGATCCCAAGCTGTTCAGTGTTTATGGTTTGCAGCTTGAGCATGCTTTGCTTTGTGTATAAAGCCCACTAATGAGTGAATACATCCCCTGCTTCTCTTTCTGGGATTGTGAATCCTCGCTCAGGAGGATATTCTCCATATCCATCCATTTGCCTGAAAATTATAGAATATCATTTTTTTCTTAGTGCTGAGTAGTACTCCATTGTGTAGGTGTACCACAGTTTATTAATTGATTTCTCACTTGAGGGACATCTAGGTTATATCTATGTTCTTTTTTTACCTCTTTCTTTTTTTATTATGAATAAAGTCACATTTTCTATTCGTGTATATCCTTATTCAAGGTCCCATTCCCCTCCCACCCCCTCCAGTCACTCTCTCTTCTCCACATCTCCTCAGCTTCTCCCTAGCATGGGCAGGAGGTCCCAAGAACTCAATATGGCTTAGTCCAGCATTCATTCTTGGCAGACCACTTTCCTAACCCTATCATCAAGACTGAGTCAGGTGTTGCTCTAGAGGGAGTGAGATCCAAGATGCCACTCGAACGTGTTTCAGATCCAAGGCTGTTCACCTGTTATGGTTTGCACATTGGACAGGCTGTGCTTTTGTTGTTGTTGTTGTTGTTCAGGGTCCACTAATGAGTGAGTACATCACCTGCTTATCTTTCTGAGTTTGCAATACCTCACTCAGGAGGATATTCTCCAAATCCATCCATTTGCCTGCAAATTTTAGGATATCATTTTTTGTTATTGCTTTGTAGTACTCTATTGTGTAGATATGCCACAGTTTGTTAATCCATTGTTCAGTTGAGGGGTACCTAGGTTGCTTCCAGGTTCTTTCTATTAAGAATAATATTGCTATGAGCATAGTTGAGCTAATACTTCAGAGTGCAAATGTGCATCTTTAGGGTATATACCCAGAAGTGGTATTGCTGGAACCTTGGGGAGACTGATTTCCTGTTTTCTGAGAAAGTGCCATACTGCATTCCAGGGTGGCTGAACAAGCCTGCACTATCACAAACAAGAGAGGAGTGTTTCCCTTGCTCCACAACCACTCCAGCATAGGCTGTCATCTGTGACTTTTATCTTAGCCTATCTGACAGGTGTCAGGTGGTATCTCAAAGATGTTTTGATTTGCATTTCTCTGATGGCTCAAGAAGTTGAGCACTTTTTCAAGTGCCTTTCAGCCATTTGTAATTCTTCCCTGAGAATTCCCTTTTTAGTTCTGAACCCCATTTTTTGATTGGGTTATTCAAAGTTTTGGGTTCTAGTTTCTTGAGTTCTCTATGTATTTTAGAGATCAGTCCTCTATCAGTTGTGGGGGTGGTGAAAATCTTTCCCATTCTGTAGGCTGTTGTTTTGTCCTATTGACAGTGTCCTTGGCTTTACAGAAGCTTCTCAGTTTCATGAGGTCACATTTATTGATTGTTGTTCTTAGTGATATATTTAGACAGTGGTCACCTGTGCCAATTCATTGGAGGTATTTCCCACTTTCTTTTCTATAAAGTTCAGAGTGGCTGGGTTTATGTTGTAGGCTTTGATCCACTTGGATTTGAGTTTTGTCCTGGGTGACAGGCTTGTATCTATTTGCATTTTTCTATATACCACCAAACAGCCATGCCAACACCATTTGTTAAAGATACTGTCTTTTTTCCATTGAATATTTTGGGCCTCTTTGTCGAAGATCAGGTGTTCATAGGTTTTAGGATTAATGCCCAAATCCTCAATTCTATTCCATTGATCCAGAAGTCTCTTTTTATACCAGTACCAGTGTTTTTACTACTGTAGCTCTGTAGCATAACTTCGAGTCAGGGATGGTGATGCCTCCTAAAGTTTTTTATTTTTTTTTTTTTCTAGCAAAATTGTTTTGGCAATCCTGGCTTTCCTGTTATTCCAAATGAAGTTGAGTATTGTTCTTTCAAGGTCCAAAAAATATTGTGTTGGAATTTTGATGGGCAGTGTATTGAACCTATGGATTGCTTTTGGTAGAATTGCCATTTTTACTATGTTGATCCTACCAATCCAGGAACATGGGAGATCTTTCCATTTTCTGATATCCTTCAAATTCTTTCTTCAGTGACTTAAAATTTTTGTCAATTAGATCTGTTACTTCTTTGGTTATAGCTACTCCAAGTTATTTAATACTGTTTGCAGCTATTATGAAGGGTGATGTTTCCCTTATTTCTTTTTCAGCCCTTTTATCTTTAGTGTATAGGAAGGCTACTGATTTCTTCGAGTTAATCTTATATCCTGCTACATTGCTGAAGGTGTTTATCAGCTGTAGGAGTTCCCTGGTAGAATTCTGTGTGTCACTTATATATACAATAATATCATCTGTAAATAGAGATAGTTTTACTTCTTCTTTTCCAATTTTATTCCCTTGATCTCCTTTCATTTTCTTCCTGCCTTGTCTAAAACTTCAAGAACTATTTTGAATAGATAAGGGCAGAAGGGACAGCCTTGTCTAGTTCCTCATTTTAGTTTGTTTGCTTTGTATTTCTCTCCATTTAGTTTAATATTGGCCATCACCTTCTTCAGAACTGAAAATAGAGACATAATGACAGACACTTAGAAAATCCAGAGAATTATCAAGTCATTCTTTGAAAATCTATACTCTACTAAAATGGAAAACCTCAAAGAATTGGACAGTTTTCTGGATAAGTACTAATTACCAAAATTAAATCAAGAACAGATTAAAGAGCTAAACAGACCTATAACACTAAGGGAAATTGATGTTATTAAAAGTCTTCCCAATTAAAAAAAAAAAAAAGCCAGGACCGGATGGTTTTACTACAGAAATCTAACAGACATTCAAAGAAGAGCTAATACCAGTACTCAGCAAACTGTCCCATACAGGGAAAATTGAAGGAACACTGTCAAACTCCTTTTATGAGGCTGTAATCATATTCATACTCAAGCCACTCAAAGTTGCAACTAAGAAAGAGAACTGCAGACCAATCTCCCTCATGAACATTGATGCAAAAATACTCAACAAAATTTTGGTAAACCAATTTCAACAACAAATAAAAAAAATCATTCACCATGATCAAGTAGGCTTCATCTCAGAAATGCAGGGATGGTTCACCATACAAAAAACTATAAATGCTCTTCAAAATATAAACAAATTGAAGGAAAAAAATCCACATGATCATCTCCTTAGATGCTGAAAAAGCCTCTGACAAAGTCCAACACTCCTTTATAATAAAAGTCCTAGAGATCAGGAATACTGGGAAAATTCCTAAGTATAATGAAAACTACAGTAATTTATAATGGGATTGGAGAGCGAACTCCTTGCTTTCCAACCACTATGATATCTGTCTGATACTAAAATATATTTTCAAGCAGCATTGTAAATGACTAATGTCATTGAAGTGTTTACCTAATAGTACTCAAAATTGATAAGAAGTAGTAATACATACAGTAAACCTCTGAAAAGTTATCAAATTAAACATTATTTGTTCTTTAGGAATATAGACAGATTATATACTTTAACAATTGGATTCGATGTATTTAAATATGTACAAAATTCTCCAGCAAATGGAGTTTCTTAACTACAAAGAAAATTGCAGGTATTAATTCTAATTTAAATATGGAGTTTCCAGTATGCAATTAGAAACCTGAAAACTCATAGGAAGTCCAGGAAAACCTCATTACCACAGATGCTTGACAAAAATTCCTCACCACCTGCACGTTGCCTGTTAAATTTAGACCAAGATTGACAAAATATTTTTCCTGTTGTGCTGAGAGCTCGAAAGCCACAACTTCTAAGGCTGCCATGCCCTAGTTTCACTTTTTATTTTTCAGTTTTCTTTAAGAAATATTTTATAAAAAGCTTTAAAGTCTTGGGAAACTTTCTCCCTCTTTATTCTTTTGCTGTTTGGCATTCCTTTTAAGAGCTCTACCTATGTGAAGGCTTGAAGATCCCCACACAACAAAAACAAAAGGGTGGCATCCAATCGACTCTGACCTCCTGACTGCCAGAATGGAACAAATTCTCCCTCCTAAATCCCACCAGGATTTGGTGAATCTTCTAATCCTAAAGAGCTGACCCTTATTGATTTTTTTCTGTGTTAAAAAAATATCATAACTGAAGCACTTTTTCTAAAAGTCTAGAAATTCTCAACTGCTTTTATGCCAATTTTAATGTTACATAAAGAATCAATAATTTCTAAAGAGGGGTTATGATCATTTTATAGAAAATATTTAGAAGAATCTTTCATTCCTTTGGAAATTAAAGTTGGGTGGCTTTTTGACATATACCTTCTGCTGTGGCACCTGAGGATATCATACACCCACTCAGACATTGTTCAAATATAACTGTGACATTAACTGAAAACTAAGCTGACATCAATAGAGTCTACTATATTTACATACATATTTACCTTTTAAATATATTCATTAATTTTTTTAAATTCAATTTTTCTTTCAAGTGTGTATATGAAGGCACTCAGCATAGATATATTCCTCATGTAATCTGACAGTATTTCAACATTTTTCTCTTGTGTAAGCTATGATTTTTAAGAGTTTGAAGTTTCTCTGAAAATAGGAGAAGTTATTTGGAAGTTGTTGAGTCACTCTGCCTGATCTGGGTCACAAAATGAGATCCAGTCAGAACAGGATGTAACTCCTTTCTCAATATACTGCCTTATCAGTGTGTGATTTTTTTTAATAACTATTCTTTCCCTAGGTCCTCACTGGGTTACTCAGAGTCCTGCTCAGCACAGTGGCCAGATTTCTGAACACTCTTGAGGGTATTATAAACTACATTAGTGTTTACAATATGGATAAGCTTATGAACCAATACAGATAAAGGATATAAATCCTAGACCTTCAGTATTCTTAAAAGCTCTTCTAAAGATCTTGCCTCTAAGTACACATTCATTCAAACAATTTGAGATAATTCAAGTGTCTTATTACAATGCTCTTACTGATTTTCAATCTTACCTGGAGGTGGCCTGTGTCAGTGATGCACTGACAATCCAAAGAAGAATCTGTACTGCATTCACAAAGTCTCATGAAATTATACTGTACATTTGGAAGATGTAAAGTCTTTAGAAATTCCTTCCAAAGACCGACATTTTCATTCAGCCTAAGAGTATTTCCAAAGTAATTAGTTACACCAAAATGACAATTAGATTTAAAATAGCTAAAATTTATAACAAATGTAGAATGTTCCCTGTTGTGACTGGGCTTCATCACCAACAATGCAGCACATTAAAATTCCCAATCTGAGCTGAAACAATAAAAAAGCATTTTGTTTTTTCAGTGAGCCATGGAAAGACATTTGTTTTCAAAATGATGAAATGCAAAATGTCATGAATCCAAGTGTTCTGGGAGGCAGCCAGCAGCCAAAAGAGCAGCATATCACAACAATCTGTGAAGAGTTACTAAAAAAAATATCCAGAGAATAAGCATTAATTGAATTATGAATAATTTTATTGTCTTAGAAAAGAATTATGTCTAAATTTTAAGAATATTAAAATAAGTAAAATAGATATCCATTCTAATTCTTTTGTCTAGAGAGAAATTGAGAGAGGAAAAAATTAAACAATTGATAAACTGCTAAGTAATCAAAGAGAATGCCATAATGTAGTCTAAAATTTTTCAGCAGCAGGACACAACTATCCATAAAACAAAAAAGACTGTGAAAAACATTCATGCTTCCAGGGAAAAACAATGAGGTAGTTTACTAGGAGCTAAAGCCAGTAACTTGACAGACCAAAATGGGCATGCAAGACCATGGTGATTCACACCATTTAAGATTCAATGGGAACATCTTTCTCATGGTTCTAGAGACTGTGTGCTCACAGTACTAATCTGCCAGATAGTCTACTTAGGGAGTATTTGTTTCTGCTTTATATACAGTATGTTTTCACTGTCAGAATAGGTAGAAAAGGCCAGAAAACTTCCTGGAGCATTGCAAATGAAGACATGATTCAATTCATGAGATTTCTGCCTTCATGGCCTGACTCAGTCTTCCATAGACCCAGGTCTTCCAGCATAAGAAAGTAATTATATGTCAATATATATATTTTTATGGTTAACACAGTTTAAACTATTGAAAAGCATACTCTCTCAGAAGTCATGTTGTATGATTATTCCTGGAAAAACATGAACACGTATCAATTTGCTCCAGATAAGGCACAAAAGATATTATTGAACCCATGTTCAGCTTAATGAACCAGTAATATTAGTAAGAGTGCTTACAGGATTCTGGGTAAAGTTTGTTGTTGCTGTTGCTGTTTTTCTAGAGCATGGGTAAATCAAAGGAATGTACAACATTAAAAGTGCAACCCAACCTGTTTGCTAACAGATGAAAACTGTATTCAGGGAGCTCTATGTACAAGTTGTTGTAGATTAGCAGATTATAGTCTCATTTCCTCTACAGTTGTTATTACCATAAAATGCTGGGGAAAGGATTCATGAATCTTGTAAATTTCAAGATTTTTCTGAGATTTGTGAGTTTTATTTATGTTATTTATTCCTCATATTTCATTTACTCCTCCCTGAGTCTTAATTATGCTACCTTTAGGAAGAAGTGTTTCTATCTAAAGAAAATAGCTTCAAAGGGATATGAAACCAACACAAAGAAATAATCAATGTCAGAATACCAGGCAAGATAGAAAAAGAGAGGAAGAAATCTAATCACTTACATCTACTTTAAACACACAGTAAATTTACAACTTGTTGAATATATCCAGAAATCAATTGTCACTAAATATATGATAAATAACTCTATAAATGAATCCAGGAAATATAATGCTAGTGAAAGAAGCAAATAAACAGCATGGAAATTGTGAGTAAAAACACTTTGAGGAATCTTTATCTGATGATCAACCACTTATTACTCCTCAAATATTGAGAATTAGAAGTAGATCCTGAAGAATATGCTCTTAATGCTGTGCAAATTTTCCCAAGGGAGATGTGAACAAGTATTTCTTCCAAATAAGGCCCCAAGGAGACTCTGAAGAGCAAATTTTCATGTCACCATACAAGGATAAATGTCAGAATAGCTTTGGATGCTTATCTTTGCTTTCTACTTTGTTTTGACATAGGATCTCTTGTTGTTCACCACTGTGTATATCAGACTAGCTCTTCTGTAAATTTCTAAGAGTTCTGAATCTATTCCTCATCTTTCCATTGAAGAACATGATTAGAGATGTATCTGGCTTCACATATGTCCCACAGAGCTAAATGTAGATTCTTACACGTGCACAGCAAGTAAGGGTTTCATTCACTGAATGTCTCCCCATAATAAACCTTTCCATCATTTATCTTACACATTCACTTATGAAGTTCATTAATTATCATTTATTATTATTGATATTTAATGATCATTTAATCAAAGTTGTTTTCATAAAATAACTTGAAGTCTATAATCTAACCCAGACCAATTCCATTTAAATTAAAGTCTTCCAATTTACATGAATCCTCATATCTGTTTCTGTAATCATATTGAAGTAAATTATCACCTCATTTTCATAAATGTGATGGCTCATCTCATGAAAATATAATCAACTGGCTATTTTCTGAATGTGCTCATAGTGTTTTCTGTTTAACTCATTAGAAATGTGTTTTGGTGGACATCTGTGTTTTGTTTTGTTCTTTCTTAGAACTATATTCCCAAGCCAAATTGTAACATTGTTAATGTTCTTATCCTAGCCAAGTCCAAATGCTCTTTTCAAGTAATGTTTTAAGACAGATTGTGTGAAGCTCTAACTCAACAGTAAATTATAACTTAAAAATGGAAAACAAGGTGTGAGCCTTCATTGATGCTCTTTTCATTCCATATTTTTAACCTTAACCTAGTTCCTGAACAAACCATGCTTATCACAGTTCCTATGGTGTTATTACACAGCACTATGCTTTCAACTCTATGTATATATTGACATAAATATGTAGGCACACATGGATGTCTCCATCATAAGTAGATATATGGGTATATAACATGCTATATACAAATATGTAAATTTATGAATAAATACATAAATTACACATGAACTGCATATGCATATGTATAGATAAACATAAGCAAGTTTACCCATTCACTAATGAAGACTATTTATTTTAAGGTACTCTCTCATTCACTTATAATGTGTACAAGGTAAAATTCCCAGGGCAGGCTCACCTGGGCAAGACTTGATGCTACAACTTTGAGTTGTAAAACAAACTGGATGCTTTACTCCTTCTTGCTTATTTTGAAGAATGTTGACTGTTTTTTTTTTTTTCTTAAACTCTTTAGGAAAATAGATGTGATGCACATGCATGAAAGCTTTCATTTGAGGCTTCTGAGTTAAATATATTCACACTTAAAATTGACTTGACAATAAATCTGGACTTGTCTTTTGCTGACAAGAGAATAAAATAACCACAGTTACCTAACATAAAAATTTACCATTAAATTTTTCTTGAGAAATAGCTTCTTTTTAAATTTATTTCATTTTTTTATTTGATATTCTAACCAAAGCTTCATCTCCCTCCTCTTCTAAGTCCCCCCACTTACTTTCTCAATCATCTACTTGTCTTTCACTATTTCTCTTCAGATACAAGTGGGGAACCTATGGATAACAGGCAGTATTAGTCTACCAAGCTGCAATGAGACCAGGCATGCCCTTCTCCAACAAAGTTTGATAAGACCACCAGCAAGAGGAATGGATCAAAAAATAGGGTCTGAGACACCAACCCAGCCAAAAACCCTTTGACCTACAATTTGACCTGCCCACAAGATGTACTTCAGTAAAAATGGCTCAATAATTGTGAGAGTGACCAATCAATACAAAGCTGGAGGTGCATAGCTTCCTTGAGATGAATATCTCCCCTGAAGGCTAATGTCAAAAAGCAGGATCCACAGGAACCAATAACTTTTTTTTAAACTAATACAGAAGGTCACAAATGTATTTTCTTGGCTCTTAGGAATGTAGGAAAATGAAAAACAGAAAGAAATTAAAGATATTCAGAGATAATTTTTTGCCATTTTATCCAGGGTCAGCTGGATGAAGATATAGAGTGGAAGAAATTAAATAATTTTGAAAATTCTACCATTTGAAATATTGATTAAGGTGCCTTTCAGCCATTTGTAGTTCCTCTGCTGAGAATTCCCTTTTTAGATCTGTACTCCATTTTTTGATAGGGTTATTCAAGGTTTTGGGCTCTAAATTCTTGAGCTCTTTATATACCTTAGAGATAAGTCCTCCATCACTTGTAGGGTTGGTGAAAATCTTTTCCCCTCTGTAGGCTGGCGTTTTGTCTTATTGACAGTGTCCTTGGCTTTGCAGAAGCTTCCCAGCTTCAGAAGATCCCACTTATTGATTGTTGGTCTTAGTGTCTTTGCCACTGATGTTATATTTAGGAAGTGGTCGCCTGTGCCAATTTGTAGAAGTGTATTTCTCACTTTCTTTTCTATCAAGCTCAAACTGGTTGGGCTTAAGTTGAGGTCTTTGATCCACTTGGACTTGAGTATTGTGCAGGGTGACAGGCTCAGATCTATTTGCATTTTTCTACACACTTCCATCCAGCTATGCCAACACCATTTGTTAAATATACTATCTTTTTTCCATTGAATGTTTTGGGCCTGTTTGTCAAAGATCAGGTGCTCATAGGTTTTTGGGTTAATGTCTGGATCCTCAATTCTATTCCATTGGTCCACAAGTCTGTTTTTATGCCAGTACCAGGCTTTTTTTATTACTGTAGCTCTATAGTATAGCTTGAAGTCAGGGATGGTGATACCTCCTGAGGTTCTTTTGTTGAGTAAAATTGTTTTGGCAATCCTGGCTTTCCTATTATTCCAAATGAAATAGAGTATTGTTCTTTCAAGGTCCAAAAAATATTGTGTTGGGATTTTGAAGGGCAGTGCACTGAATCTGTAAATTGCCTTTGGTAGAATTGCCATTTTTACTATGTTGATCCTACCGATCCAGGAACATGCGAGAGCTTTCCATTTTCTGACATCCTCTTCAATTTCTTTCTTCAATGATTAAAAGTTTTTGTCAAATAGGTCTGTTACTTCTTTGGTTATAGTTACTCCAGGATATTTAATACTATTTGCAGCTAATATGAAGGGTAATGTTTCCCTTATTTCCTTTTCAGCTCTTCTGTCTTTAGTGTATAGAAGGGCTACTGATTTCTTTGAGTTAATCTTGTATCCTGCTACATTGCTGAAGGTGTTTCTCAGCTGTAGCAGTTCCTTGGATGAAGTTTATGGGTCACTTATGTATACAATCATATCATCTGCAAATATAGATAGCTTCACTTCTTCTTTTCCAATTTGTATGCCCTTAATCTCTTTTCGTTCCCTTATTGCTTTAGTTAAAACTTCGAGAACTATATTGAATAGATAAGGGGAGAGAGGACATCCTTGTCTAGTTCCTGACTTTAGTGGGGATGCTTATCTGAATGGCCTGTACTGCTACCTGGTGTAATGGTGACATCCAGGCCAGACAGCTTCCAAAGACCATATCTGATTCCTTAGTTCTACCATAGGTAGGGTCTGTATTCCAGTTCAAGGCCCTTGTTGCCACCAGAGGTCATATGGAAGCCTGAGGTCCAGGCTATAACTTGTAGCCTTGTTTGTGTCCAGGGTCATGCTGCCACCAGAACAATCCTGATTTGAGTGGTCTGAACTTCTCCCCAGAACCACAATGTTGTCCAGACCTGAACTTCTGTCAATGGATATGTCTGGAAATGTGGTCCTGGTGCAGCTGGGATAAGTGTAGATGTTTGTGGCCCATTCATCTCAGAGGGTCATAATAACCATGTGTGATAAAATTAGAGGGCCAAGTTGAGCTGTCCCACCCTTTGCTGTCCATGGGATAGCTAGCCTTGTGATAGCTGGCCCTGCCCTACACTGGACACTGCAGGAAGAGAGCAGGCATTAACTTTCACAGATAAACTATACCCCAGATCTGCAACCTTAGCACTTTGGAGAGATGGCTCTACCCATCATCATGTATGAAGGAGAACTGACCCTGATACCATGAGCTTAGGGGAACTGGTTTTGACTCTTGTCTAAGATGTATGGCCTTAGTGACCCAAAGAAACCAGCCTAGCTATCACAAGCAAGACTTGGTTTAGCATACCCTAACATCTACCCAATCTGGGACCTACTGGAGTTCATGTAAAAACTAGTCTTGTGGAACAATACCCAAAAGATTATTAGAACTCCCAAGACTCAGGGCAGCCATGAAATATGACAGAGGAGTTTTGGTGAAGATCCAGTGATGATAGTGTACCAGAGACCACAGGCCTTGAAACAGACTGATGACTCATCGCAAAAAGCATTTGCAAGTAAACTTGATTGGGCAAAAGTATTTACTGTGTGATACTCCTTAAATCCTTATGCCACCAAGATGAATGAAGAGATATTGGAGAGGTGGAAAAGATGAAAGAACAAAGAAAATATTCATTTCTTTTTGTTTCTGTTTTTGTTAGTTTATTTCCTAGTTTTGTTTTGGTTTAATTGCTGTTTTTTTCTTTTGTAAATGTTGCCAAGAGGAAGATGGGGGAGAAGGAAGCTTGAGGTGAGTGTGATTAGGATGCATGATGTGAAATTACCAAAGAATCAATGAAGAAATTATGTTAAATAGAAGAAAAACTTATATGATTTAATCAAAAGTAAGGAGGTCTATTCAGAAACTTCTAGGAACTCCTACTCACACATAATGTTGCTTCTGTGGTTATGTTCCCAAATTCATGTTGATTTACCTTCTAATTCTGGTGAAGTGGTACAGGAATATGAGAAGGGATTAGTGTTATTTAAAAAAGGAATCAGACTTTATATGAGGTACTTTCTCCTCTCTTCCTACCATGTGAGGAAAAAGGAGCATAGGATTTCAGGTTCACTATGTCCTTTATGTCAGTTTGATCCTCTATAAGAGTCTTCATACAAAATCAGAATTAAGTCTCATGCTATTACAAAAATTGAAATAAGAAACTTTTTTTATTTTGTATTTATCAAGAAAAACAGTAAATTGAAATTAAAATGCTGATAAGTTAACAATAACTATAAAGAAAATAAAAATCATAAGCATGACTTATCAAGGGTGATAATGCAAATAATTTGCAACACATAAAATTATTTGTGTTCAAAGTTGGATTTTTTTTCCTATCCCTGTATACCCCAGTCAAGGTCCCTTCCCCCTCCTGCCACATCAGGTCACCCTTTCTTTCTCTGCAACTCCCCATCCCCTCCCTGGGCAGGCTGCAGACAGTTCCATGGTCCCACTGACACAATAAAGCTTAGTTCAGTCTCCTCTCCTGGCAAATCCAGTTTTGTCCCCCCACCCTCAGGAGTGAGTCAGGTGTTCCTAGAGGTGTAGTGGGATCCAAAGGGTCAGTCCAGGGTGTTTCTGATCCCAAGCTGTTTAGTGGTTGTGATTTGCAGCTTGGGCATGCTTGGCTTTTTTCATGTTAGGTTGTTTAGAGACCACAAATGAGTGAGTACATCCCCTGCTTATCTGTGTGGGTTTGTGATACCTCGCTCAGGAGTATATTCTCCAAATCCATCCATTTGCCTGAAAATTTTAGGATATCATTTTTTTCTTACTGCTGAGTAGTATCCCATTGTGTAGATGTACCACAGTTTGTTAATCCATTCTTCAGTTGAGGGACATCTAGGTTGTTTCCAGGTTCTTCCTATTACAAATAATGCTGCTATGAACATAGTTGACCTAATACCTTTGGAGTGTGACTGGACATCTTTATGGTATACACCCAGAAGTGGTATTGCTGGGTCCTTGGGGAGATTGATTCTCAATTTTCTGAGAAACCAACATATTGCATTCCAAAGAGGCTGAACAAGCTTACACTCCCACCAACAATGGAGGAGTGTTCCCCATGATCCACATCCTTTCCAACATAGGCTGTCATCAGGGCCTTTTATCTTAGCCAATCTAAAAGGTGTTAGGTGGAATCTCAAAGTTGTTTTGATTTGCATTTCTCTGATGGCAAAAGATAATGAGCACTTTTTCATATGCCTTTCAGCCATTCGTAATTCCTCTGCTGAGAATATCCTTTTTAGATGTGTACCCCATTTTTTCATTGGGTTATTCAAGGTTTTGGGCTCTAGATTCTTGAGCTCCTTATATACCTTAGAGATCAGTACTCTCTCACTTGTAGGGATGGTGAAAATCTTTTCCCATTCTGTAGGCTGACGTTTTGTCCTACTGACAGTGTCCTTGACTTTGCAGAAGCTTCCAAGCTTCAGGAGATCCCACCTATTGATTGTTGGTCTTAGTGTCTGTGCTACTGGTATTATATTTAGGAAGTGGTAGCCTGTGTCAATTCGTAGAAGTGTATTTCCCACTTTCTTTTCTATCAAGTTCAAAGTGGCTGGGTTTAAGTTGTGGTCTTTGATCCACTTGGATTTGAGTTTTTTGCAGGGTGACAGGCTCAGATCTATTTGCATTTTTCTACACACTTCCATCCAGCTATGCCAACACCATTTGTTAAATATACTATCTTTTTTCAATTGAATGTTTTAGGACTCTTTGTCAAAGATTGGGTGCTCATAGGTTTTTGGTTAATGTCTGGATCCTCAATTCTATTCCATTGGTCCACAAGTCTGTTTTTATGCCAGTACAAGGATGTTTTTATTACTGTAACTCTATAGTATAACTTGAAGTAAGGGATGGTGATACCTCCTGAGGTTCTTTTGTTGAGTAAAATTGTTTTGGCAATCCTGGCTTTCCTGTTATTCCAAATGAAATTGAGTATTGTTATTTCAAGGTCCAAAAAATATTGTGTTGGGATTTTGATGGGCAGTGCATTGAATCTGTAAATTGCCTTTGGTAGAATTGCCATTTTTACTATGTTGATCCTACTGATCCAGGAACATGGGAGAGTTTTCCATTTTCTGATATCCTCTTCAATTTCTTTCTTCAGTGATTTAAAATTTTTGTCAAATAGGTTTGTTACTTCTTTGGTTATAGTTACTCCAGGGTATTTAATACTATTTGCAGCTATTATGAAGGGTAAGGTTTCCTTTATTTCTTGTCAGCTCTTCTATCTTTAGTGTATAGAAGGGCTACTGATTTCTTTGAGTTAATCTTGTATCCTGCTACATTGCTGAAGGTGTTTATCATCTGTTGCAGTTCCTTGGAAGAATTTTGTGGGTCTCTTATGTATACAATCATATCATCTGAAAATAGAGATAGCTTCACTTCTTTTTTTTCCAATTTGTATCCCCTTAATCTCTTTTGATCCTTTATTGCTTTAGCTAAAACTTCGAGAACTATATTGAATAGATAAGAGGAGAGAGGACATCCTTGTCTAGTTTCTAATTTTAGTAGGATTGCTTTGAGTTTTTCTCCATTAAGTATGATACTGGCTGTTGGCTTCTTGTAAATCACCTTTATTATATTTAGGTATTCTCCCTGTATTCCTGATCTCTCCAGGGTTTTAATCATAAAGGAGTGTTGGATTTTGTCAAAGGCTTTTTCTGCATCTAAGGATATGATAATGTGGTTTTGTTCCTTTAGTTTGTTTACATGATGGATAAAATTTAAAGTTTTTCATATGTTAAAGGAGCCCTGCATTTCTGGGATGAAGCCTACTTGGTCGTGGTGGATGATATCTTTTATACATTGTTGTATACGGTTTGCCAAAATTTTGTTGAGAATTTTCGCATCAATATTCATGAGGGAAATTGGTCTATAATTCTCCTTCTTTGTTTTGTCTTTGAGTGGCTTGAGTATTAGGGTAATTGTGGCCTCATAAAAGGAATTTGACAATATTCCTTCAGTTTATACTTTGTGAAATAGTTTTAGGAGTAACGGTAGTAAATCTTCTTTGAATGTCTGGTAGAATTCGGCACTGAAACCATCTGGACCAGGGCTTTTATTTTTGGGGAGGTTTTTAATGACAGCTTCAATTTCCTTAAGGGTTATAGGCCTGTTTAGGTAAATAATCTGATCTTCATTTAATTTTGGTAGATGGTACCTGTCCAGAAAGCTGTAAATTTCTTCTAGGTTTTCCATTTTGGTGAAATACAGATTTTCAAAATATGATCTGATAATTCTCTGCATTTCCTGCGGGTCTGTTGTTATGTCCCCCTTTTCGTTTCTGATTTTGTTGATTTGAACACTCTCTCTCTGTTTTTTTCATTAGTTTGGCTAAGGGCTTATCTATCTTGTTGACTTTCTCAAAGAACCAACTCTTAGATTCATTGATTCTTTGAATTGTTCTTTTTGTTTCAATTGTATTGATTTCAGCTCTAAGTTTGATTATTTCCTGCTGTCTACTCCTTCTAGGTGAGTTTGCTTCTAATTGTTCTAAGAATTTCAGCTGTGCTGTTAGGTCTCTAGTGTGGGATTTCTCTAGGTTTTTCATATAGGCATCTAGCACTATGAATTTTCCTCTTAAGTCTTCTTTCATTGTGTCCCATAAGTTTGGATGTGTTGTGGATTAATTTTCATTGAATTGTAGGAAGACTTTGATTTCTTTCTTAATTTCTTCCTTGAACCAGAGATGGTTCAGCTGAATGATGTTTAGTTTCCATGAGTTGGTAGGCTTTCTTTGGGTTTTGATGTTGTTGAACTCTAACTTTAGGCCCTGGTGGTCTGATATGTTTCAAGGGATTATTTCCATTTTTTTGTATCTGTTGATATTTGCTTTATGACCAATTATGTGGTCAATTTTGGAGAAAGTTAGATGGGGAGCTGAGAAATATGTATATTCCTTTGTCTTTGGGTGGAAGCTTCTGTAGATATCTATTAAATCCATTTGCATCATAACCTCTTTTAGACTCCTTAATTCTCTGTTGAGACTCTGTCTGGTTGATCTATCCAGGCTTGAAAGTGGGGTATTGAAGTCTCCCACTATTAGGGTGTAAGAATTGATGTGGGATTCGAACTTTAGCAGTGTTTCTTTTACATAAGTAGGTGTCCTTATATTAGGGGCATAAATATTCAAGATTGAAATTTCCTCTTGACCAATTTTTCCTGTGATGAATAATTAGTGACCATCTTGGTCCCTTTTAATTGGTTTTAGCTTAAAGTCTACTTTGTTAGTTATTAGGTTTGCAACTTCTGCTTGTTTCTTAGGACCATTTGACTGGAAAATCTTTTCCCAACCCTTTATTCTAAGCCTGTGTCTGTCTTTGAGGTTGAGGTGTGTTTCTTTAGGCAACAGAAGGATGGCTTCTGTTGTTGTATCCATCTTGTTAGTGTGTAACGTTTTGTAGGAGAGTTGAGACCAATAATATTAAGGGGAATTAGTGACCTTTGATTCATATTTCCTGCCATTTTTGGTGGTAACTTGTTTGTATTTCCTTTCTCTGTGGTATCATGTGGAATTATTGATTCTTTGTGATTTTGTGGGTGTATCTGAGGTCCTTAGGTTGTAGTTTTCCCTCTAATACCCTCTGTAGTGCTGGATTGGTAGATAGATAATCTTTCAGTCTTTGTCCTGAAATACCTTGTTTACTCCATCTATGGTGATTGATCATTTTACAGGGTATAGTATTCTAGTTTGGCAGCCATGCTGTTTTAGCATCTGTATAACTTCTGACCAAGCCCTTATAGCTTTCATCATTTCCATTGAATAGTCAGGCGTTATTCTGATGGGTCTGCCTTTATATATGAGTTGGCCCTTTTCTTTTGCAGCTCTTAATATTTTTTATTTGTTCTGTATGTTTTGTGGCTTGATTATAATGTGGCATGCTGACTTTTTTGGGGGATCATTTCTATTTGGTGTTCTGTAAGCTTCTTGTATCTTTATAGGCATTTCCTTCTTCAGGTTAGGAAAG
>PVIH01002721.1:128494-138701 GCA_004025045.1 Sigmodon hispidus
TCTATTCCTATTATTCTCAAATTAGGTCTTTTCATGGTGTCCCAGATTTCCTGAACATTTTGAGTTATGGCTTTTTTAGTTTTACTATTTTCTTTGACTGATATATCTATTTGAGCTACTGAGTCTTCCACTTCAGAGATTCTATCTTCCATCTCTTGAACTCTGTTTGTTATGCTTGTATCTGTGGTTCTAGCTTTTTACTTCAGATTTTCTATTTCCATCTTTGCCTCATTTTGTACCTTTTTTATTGCTTCCATTTCAGCTTTTAGTTCCTGGCATGTTTCTTTCATAGATTTGTTCATCTCTTCCAATTTTTTGTTTGTATTTTCTTCTATTTCTTTAAGGCTCTTTTTCATATCTTCTTTGAGAGCTTCAATGATCATCAAAAAGGAATTTTTGGCTATACTTCCTTCTGTTTCCTCTTTATTGCTCAGTTCAGGTCTTATATTTGTAGGATCGACACTTTCTTCTGGAGTTACCTTGTTGTTCTTTGTATTATTATGTAAGTTTTTGCACAGACGTTTGCCCATGGCTTCAGTGATTCATGTGTAGGTGGCTCCTGGTCAGTTGTGGCACTTGGGCTTGTGTACCTCCTGTCAGCTCTCTGGGCGGGTCTGAGTCTCTCCTACAGGGAACCCAGTCCTTATCTGTTCACTCAGTTGGAAGTGGGGGTGGGTAGACCTGCAAATTCCCTCAGCAGCTGGGGGTATGGTGACAGGCAGACTTTATCTGCACCTGCTACAGAGTGAGCTGGGATGTGCTCTGTAGACAGCACCCGGTCCTGGAAGCAGAACCAGAACTGATGGGCCTTGTCTTTTGTTTTAATTTGTATTTTTAATTATCTTGCAAAGTAAATTTTTATATACCTTTCTAATTCTGCTTTAATTTTGGTAACCCCTCTCTTGTCTTCTTCTGTACTCTCAATATTTACACCTGCTTGAACATTTTCCTCCCCACTATCATGTATTTATATCCTATTATTCCCTTCCATTAAACCATGTCCTATCCTACAAACACTTTCTAAGCTTTTTTTTTTGTTGTTGTTGTTGTTTTGTTTTGTTTTTCTTTTTTTTTACAGATACTTAAAGTAAAACTATTAAGTATGAAGATTCTAAGCTAAGACCCACATGTGAGAAAAAAATAAGATGCATTTATCTTTTGGGATATGTGTTACCTCACATAGTATGTGTCTTTTTTTTTTTTTCATTTTTACTGGGAGCTATAGGAATATGAAGTCAGAGCTCAGGTCTCACCAACAAGGATGAACCACCTCAGCCAAGGTCCCTGGTGGAGGTAAAGCCCAAAGAGTTTTGGTGTTACCTTTGATTGTGTTAGTCATTTCCTGCAGAGAATTTCTTGTGTGTGATTATAGCTTTCCAATTCTATTATTTTCTTAGAATTCACTTCTCAGAAACTTTTAACAGTGCTACTGATCATTCATTGAGCATAATTTTCTCCATACATCTGGGGGCACATAGATAACTTCTTCTAGATGTATGTTAAACTAGTAACACAGGAAAGCTCTCTTTTCTCACAAATCCAGGCTTCTTCTTTTTTCCCAGAGCAGACCCATTGTCTTCCCTTCCTGTAACTATCTTTCCTAGTGAACATCCAGGTAGAGTCATACCTCAGACAAAGTATTTCAATTAAATACTTCTCAGACATCCAAGGACAGCTACAGATAGATTACACACTTGTGTGTCCTAATTCACTATAGATAAGAGAAATATTCAGAGCTAAAACCAATAATCTTAAACCATTAACTCCCTATACTGACTTGCCTCTGGATTTATTAACACAAGGTCCTAACTTAATGGTTTATTGTTTGTGATATAAGAAAAAAGGTAATCAATAAACTCCTAGTTGCAGGTGTTAAAACAAACTTTTATTCTGAAGTGCTGCACCAAAAGGCCAAAACAGCTAAAAGGTAACATGTCTCATTTCTTGTGCAAACTGAGCCATGATAGCAGAAGAACCCCTCCTAAGGAAAGTACTACGGCAGAATGAAAGTTACAGGCTTCCCTTCATTTTTGACTCAGGTCTTCTAGCAACTGAGAACACTTCACCCACCCATCAGAAATGGAGCTGCATGGAAACTTTATGGGAATAAGACAAGATTTTACATTGTTCATGGGTTTTCTTTTTTTTTTTTTTTTTTTTTTTTTTGCTGATCAATAAAATTTTAACTTTATGTCCAGCCACATATAGGATTATAGTTAGAGCACATGGTTACCCCTTTTACATTGTTTTGTTGATCTACACATTAGCTGACACTGTCCAGAAAAACCTTGACTAGCCATTCTCACATTGTGTCATAAACCAAAGCTCACAGCCTGTGTGTACATCTTATCAACATTCTGTGTGACCCTGAGGAATTCAAGACCTGCATTGCCATACCAAAGAATAATTGCATGTATGAGTGTATAAGACTTTGCCTTCACTGTAATAGTTGTCATGACAATTCAGATGAAATAAATCAAGGGAATGAATAATGTGTGTACGTACACTTTATCCTATAGTTATTACCTTCACAGGCTTGACTACCCCATTTCAACCTGGAGAGAAAATCTTTTGGGGGCAGGTTCCCCCAAGGTTTTCATTATGTTTATATGCTAATTTTCAAATTTCATTTTTCTTTATAACACAATTAAATTATATTACATATATGTACCTTATTTTCATTCATCAATTTATGAATATCTTGGTTAATTCAATTTTCTTGCTATTATGAATAGAGAAACAGTGAATAGTTATGAGTAAGTATCTCTGCAATAGGATGTTAATTCATTTGTATGATATGACAAGGATCAGTATACCTACTTTACAGTAATTCTAACTCTTGTTTTTTGAGGACCTTCCTTGTACCAATGTATATAGTAGTTTCATAGTTTATAGTCCTATCAGTAGTAATGAAGACTTCTCCCCTGCTTCTTTGCCAGCCTTTGTTGTCATGTCATGTTTTTGCAAATGGGGGTTCCCTCATTTTATTAAAATTTTTACTTATTATTTGAAAATATTATATACTGTGTTATTATTGAATACTCTTTTTAATTTCTTTTTTCCCTTTTTTATTATGAATAAAGAAGTCACATTTTCTATCCCTGTATATCCTTAATCAAGCTCCTTTCCCCCTCACACCAAATCAGATCATTCTTTCATCTCCATATCTCCCCATACCCCCTACCCCCGCCCCCGGGCAGGCAATCCCAAGGTCCAGATATTGCTTAGTTCAGCCCACTCCTGGCAAATCCATTTTTCTTCCCCCAATATCAAACTGAGTCAGGTGTTCCTCTATGGGTAGTGGGATCCAAGGGGTTAATACAAGGTATTTCCAATCTCAAGCTATTCAGTGGTTGTGGTTTGCAGCTTCTGCATGCTTTGCTTTTTTCTTGTTTGTTTGTTTGTTTAGAGCCCACTAATGAGTGAATACATCCCCTACTTATCTTTCTGAGATTGTGATACCTCGCTCAGGAGGATATTCTCCAAATCCATCCATTTGCCTGCAAATTTTAGGATATCATTTTTTCTTACTGCTGAATAGTACTCCATTGTATAGATATACCATAGTTTGTTAATCCATTCTTTAGATGAGGGACATCTAGGTTGTTCCCAGGTTCTGGCTATTTCAAATAATGCTGCTATGAACATAGCTGAACTAATGTCCTTGGGATAAAGATGTGCTTTTTTTGGTTATATGCCCAATAGTTGTATTGTAGAATCATTGAATAGATTGATTCCCTGTTTTCTGAGGAACTGCCATACTGCTTTCCAAAGTGGCTGTACAAGTTTACATTTCCACCAGCAAGGGTGGAGCGTTCCCCTTACTCCACATTATCTCTACTGTCATCTGTGTTTTTGATCTTGCCTTTCTGAAAGGTATAAGATGGTATCTCAAAGTTGTTTAGATTTGCATTCCTCTGATGCCTCATGATGTTGAATAATTCTTTTGATGCCTTTCAGCCATCTGAAATTCTTCTGTTGAGAATTTCCTTCTTAGCTCTGAACTCCATTTAATGTATAGTTGATAAAGATTTTTTTGTGGTGATATGTTATATATTTAATAAAACCAGTCTGGAATATAAAGGAACAGATTCACCCACAGTCAATCCAGGAGAATCAGAGAGTGGTAAATCACTACTTTAATCCCAGCATGGGGAAACACAGGGATGACCAGGAGTGATGAACTACACCTTTAATTCCATAACTCCGGAGACACAAAACTTTCTGTCTTCCTGTGAGTTCAAGGCTAAATACCAAATAATAGTAGCTCGCACCTTTAATCTTAACCTGTATGTGAAACAACTGGGTGAAGAATGTATTTAAGGCAGGCATGGAAAGACAGATTCATTCTGTGGAAGTGATGAAAAGCAAGGCTGAGGAAGCTGGAAAGTAGCTGGGTGAGATTTGACTGTGGTGTTTCCTCTCTCTGATAATCCAAGTTTTTCTCTGATATCTGGCTCTGAGTTTAATCTAATACAACTAGAATTTGTGCAACATCAAAAGATGGGGAAAACCCAATTTGGAGGCTGTTATTTTTTCTGATTGACTGTGTTCTTTGCCTTACAGAAGCATCTCAGTTTTAGTAGGTCCCAATTATTCATTGTTGTTATTAATGTTTGTGCTACTGGTTTTATATTTAGGAAGTGGTCACATGTGACAATATATTCAAGTGTATTTTTCATTTTCTTTTCTACCAAGTTCAGTGTACCTGGGTTTATATTAAGGTCTTTGATCTACTTGGAATTGGGTTTTATGAAGGGTGATATATATTAATCTATTTGCTGAAATAATCTTTGCCAAAATCCAACACTCCTTTATGATAAAAGTGCTGGAGAGATCAGGAATACATGGAAAATCCCTAAACATAATAAAGGCAATATATAGCAAACTGACAACCAACATCAAACTAAATGCAGTGAAACTCAAAGCAATTCCACTAAAATCAGGAATAAGACAAGGCTGTCCTCTCTCCCCATATCTATTCAATATAGATGATGTCTTAGCTAAAGCAATAAGAGAACAAAAAGAATATTAAGGAGATACCAATTGAGAAGGAATAATTCGAACTATATTTGCAGATGATATGATAGTATACATCAGTACCCTCAAAATTCTACCAGGAAACTTCTACAACACTTTCATTAAGGAAACAGTGTACAAAATTAACTCAAAAAAAATCAATAGTCGTCCTATACATGAATGATAAAAGGGCTGGATAAAAATTAGAGAAACATCATCCTTTATAATAGCTGCAAATAGCATTTAAAGTTCTTTGTATATTCCAGCTACTCATCCTCTGTCAGATGAATAGTTAGCAGATAGTTTCTCCCATCCTATAGGCTATCTCTACATTCACTTCACTGTTTCCATTGTATTTATGTTTCATAAGGTCCCATCCTTCAGGTGTTGACCTTATTTCTGAGCATTTAGATACATTTAAAATTATTATTGCTTCCTTGCCTCTTGGCTAAAATCAAGTGTCGATACATTAAAAATTTTAAAATATCTGTGCAAGATGCAGAATTCCAAATTTCTGAAATTTATTATCTTTTTATTGTCTTATGGATTTTGCTAATTTTTTTAAACACTGATTTTGATGTTTTGCAGTGTGCATATGTGTGTGTGGGGGGGGGTTGTTTTTGTATCCTTCAAACTGTGTTAAACTGACCTAAATAATTTTGACAATGAATTCCCTGCATTAAATTGCTTACATTAATGAAGCAATTTATGAAGTCTATTTATAAAGTGAATTTATAAAGTCTATTCTCAAATATTGTTATATTTTTTTCTAATTACATTTATATTGACCAACTATCTAAATGTACCTTGTACTGCTTTCATGTGTTTTTCATTTTATTTGTTTCCTTTTTAATTACAATGTTTTCTTCATACTTTCTTTGAGTTGACATTCTCTAGGTTTTCTAATCTTTATTTTTTATAATTTTTGATTTTGAAAATTTTTCCATTTTTCACTAATAATTTTTGTTCATGAGTATACCACCTTATATTACATTCATTTTTTTCTTTTTACCATAATATCAGGAATACTTATATTGGTTTATGTTGTTCATTTTGTTTGATTGTACTATGGCTCAATTCCTTAGGATATTGTGCATTTTTGATAAAATCTGGATAGTCTATACACAAGAAAAAGAATTGTTGAAGCTTCTTGTGATGCTTCATTTTTTGCCAATAAAGATCCATCCTCTCATTATTTTTGCAAACAGGGCAATACTTTTAGTTTAAAAATATAATACATTAATATTTTAAGAGGCTCAATCCAGGATATGATAAGGTGAAATATATTTGTGCCTCCATCTGTGCAGACAACACTCTACTTTTGGTTCCTTTGTAGATCAAAACTTTACCAATTGAAAGTAATTGATCTACCAGGATAAACCCAGAAATAAAGTGAAAAAAACTATAAAATGAGCAACTCTACTGTCTGTTATTCATTATCCTGTCTCCTAGCATCCTTTGAGATTCTCATAATATAGTAATATTCTCTTAAGCATATATTATTTTTCTCACACATTACAATTCAGACTGTGGTTCCTAAAGTCCTAAGTTGCTTGATTAGCTCATTTGATTTTTTGCTACCAACATGAGCTTCTATCTTCATATCTTTATAATACCCCAGAGAAGAATGACTATGTAGCATCACCTTAGCCTTCTTTATGTTTACCTAGTTTTAAAGATGACAGTTCATTACGTATCCCTATGCTTTCTTCTCCTAATCCATTTTAGTTTCTGTTTGTTATGGTCATGATACTTTACTTTATAACAAGCTGTCATTCTCAAGTGCTGCAGTTCTAATAGTGATTGATCATTTTATACATTCTGTCAACTTAGTTTACAGACATTTTGCTTACAAAATATTTTGCCCTTGTTTTCTAAAAGAAAGAGTTTAGAAAAAACCCTGGATAATAATAGCATATTTAAAAATTCCATGAAGGTATATGATTATGCTTTTCTGTAAGTAATCTTTATTATTTTAACCAAAACTATTATATCAAGTAGCCAAGATAATTTTATTGTTTTTATTCAGAGAAATATTGACAAAAATGATATAAATTTTACTTCTAGTTTGCCCATTTTGTTATGTTAATTTAAGAATTCCAATAATAAATTTGTTTATTTTCAAACTTAGTTTAATAAAGCTATAAGTTTCCTTTGGGTTTTGTTATCATAAACTTTAAAAATTATGCTTTCCCTAGCTATTTTCTTAGAAATCTATGTGTAAAATAATTTGACTACCTACATACTTTTAACTACACTAAGGAAGTGTTTTCTTCTTTCCTAACTTTCTTCCTTCTGTCCTTCCTTCCTTCTTTTCTTTCTTTTAAACAATGCCTAAATGCTACACTATTATGTTATAGAAATTCCTCTGACCCAGCTACTTAGTGTTGGATATACAAACATTAGGAAAAACATCTACTTTTTAATTTAATTTAACTAGACATTACACTGCTAAGCAGGAAATGAAATGTTTGACTATTATATTGTTTTAGTTTCAGTTAATTTTAGGTGCTCAAACAAAAAAAAATGTGTGTTTTGATAGTTGGACCAATGAATGCATCAAAGAGTAAATACATAGAGAAACAAGTGATTAATATATATTTATTTTATTAAATTGAAAATGCAACTTGAAAAATATTATGATTTAAATATTTTCTAGAGCCAAACATATGCAAAGCTCATTACTTCATTCTAATTTCTCTTTTTGTTAGAAACCTATTCATTCCAACCCACATCACAAATTACAGTGCTCATATACAAAATCAAATAGAAAAAAGGAAGGAAGAAAGGAAGGAAGGAAGAAAGGAAGGAAGGAAGGGAGGGAGAAGGAAGGAAGAAAGAAAGCCTCTGATCTGCATGGGAGAACCGGATATTTCTATTCAGCATTTTGGTTGCAGTGTCCAAGATCAAATCAGGGCCTTGGGTACGGCAACCTGGCAATCTTTAATTTAACAACATAAATCCATCCTAAAAGGTTCTTTCAATAGCTAATTAAATAATGTTAGTCAATCAAACATACTTTGCAATAACCATCAATTATTTTCTGCTTTTACTGATATTTATTAGCAATGTTATATTTTTAATTATCTTTATGCTTGAAATTAATTTCAAAGAAGTCATTGTATTGCCCCTGATATCTGAAACTTTATAGAAGTCATGATATAATATTTCATTAATTCCTTTATTAAATAATTGAAGTCTGAAAAAGTATAGAATATATGTCAAAATTTTAGAGAATAATAAAAATTTGGTATCTATAATACCCAGTTGAAAACAGAAAGCATTACTTGAAAATATAAGAGATAATAAATTTTACTTCCAATATTTTTATTAATTGAAACAAAACTTATATATGTTCTTAAAACACCTTCAGAAGATATAATGGCTATTGTTGGCAAACTGTTTTTATGTTCCTTCTATTCTAAGTTGTCTACATATATAAAATAAAGAATATTTATTTCAAAATCATATCTCAAAATTGTTAGGCCAATTGAAATAATACAATATAATTCCTAGCAATATAATTGATGATGTAAAGAAGAAAAATATGATGTTTAGAATAATTCTGCTGAGAAGATACAGCAAACTCATATATGTTGAAAGCTGCAATACCTTACTATTAATTAAATATTATATGATAGCTTATTTTAATCTTGAAAAAACATTAATTTTCATAAAAAATGTACTAATTCAGTCTGATTTTACAAATTCTTTAATAGATACAAAATCAAGAAAATCAAACCAAAAAATTAAAAAGAAACATTTAGAAAATTAATTAAACATATACTAATAAGGTATATTTATATCATATATAATGCCTTATTTTTAAAAAGACAAAAGATTCACCACAAAAAAAGATATTTCAAATTTTATTATTTATAAATTTTTTTTATAAACTTTATTACAAAAACATTGCAAGTAAACAAAAAATGTCATTCACCAAATTTAATCAGACCCAAACTTTGAACTTTAAACAGACACATAACACGAAATGAGATTTAATCAGTAATTAAAAATTTTCCTACAAAAAAATCCTCAGGACTGGAAAATTTGCTATTGAATTCTACTGAAATTTTTAGGAAATTCTAATGTCCACATTTCTCAAAAGTTACACAAAATAAAAGACAACTACTACTACTAAATTCATTCTTTAAAGATATATTAGCTTAGTAGCCAAAGTGAATAAAGATATACTAACAAAAAATTATTTATCAAATTTTTTGATAAAAGAATATGCAAAAACTATCAAGATTATAGTTATAAGCCAAATTCAAGAACACATTAAGATCATGCTTTAAATCTAGGTTGGTTTTATCTGAAAAAAAAAAAAAAAAAGAAATATTTCTCCAACATAGAAAAGTAAAGAAATAAACTATATAAGTAGGCATAGGGTAGAAATTGCATGATAGTAATATATGTAGAAAACTCATTTTAAAATTTTCAACATCATTCAGAATAGAAATTAAAAGATATTGGGAATACAGGGAACATGCCTTCACATAACAGAGGGGATTACCTAAAACTATAGTCAACATTATAGTACATTGGCAAAAACAGTGTTTCCTATTAAATATGGAATGAGTTGAGGAAGCCTGCTCTCTCCACTCTTTGATAATGTACTGTGCAAAGTCTTAGCTTTAGCATCAAAAGAAGAGATAGGTGATAACTGATAAAACATAAAGAAAAAAATTATCTATATTTATTTGTAGATTATTCTTTAAATAAAAGGCCTCATATATCTAGCTAATGGCTTTGGCCTGACTAGCACTATTAGTAAGAGCCCATTTAACTCACAAGATAACTGAAACTTCTATGCACAAGAACTATTAACTTGCTGAGAAAAATAATTATAAACATATCTCTTTCATAATAACCTTAGAATATATAAGAACAATGTCCAATACAATTCCCATTAAGATTCAAAAGCCATTCTTCTCAGTTCTAGAAGAAAAAGTTCTAGATTTTATGTTAAAACAAAATGAACAACAGTCATAAGAAGAACACAGCCAGAGATACTATACTTGACCTCAAGACAAACTTTGTTACAAAGGGAGTGTGTCAATGGCACAAAAACTGAAGGTACTACAACAGATCCAGAAATAAACCCAGGCAGTTAAGGTCACCTCAGCTAAATATTTAATAGAATTGTCAACAACTGGAAACAGAAAGCCTAGCCAACAAATTATTC
>PVIH01002721.1:138801-180265 GCA_004025045.1 Sigmodon hispidus
AAAAAAAAAAAAAAAAAAAAAAAAAAAAAACAAGGGAAACACTTGAAAATACAGATATAGGAAAAAAAAACTCTGTGAATTGGGCTCCAATAGAACAAGAAATTAAACCCAATAACTGACAATATGATTATATAAAGTTAAAATCCCAACGAACAACAACAAAACTTACCAAATCAATCAATTAAAAAATGCTGTACTTATAAATTAAATAAAATCTTTTCCAGCTATAGTTTATTCAAGGACAAAGATCTATAACATACAAACAACAGCAAAAATCAAATAACAAAAAAAACAAAAACAAATAAAATTAAAAAACCTTCCAATCAATTAATGTGCCAATAAACTCAGTAGCCTATCCACAAAAGAAAAAACACTCATAGCCAACAACTTTCAACATGCTTCTCCATAAAAGAAGTACAAATTAAAACCATTTAGGGAGTCTTTCTGTTTTAAACAGAATGTCTACCATCAGGAACACTAATAGCAAAAATATACTGGTGAGAATTTAGAGAAAGAACTTATCTATTGATTGTTGGAAGATTAATGGCACATCCATTGTGAAAATTAAGATGTATGTATCTCAAAATTTTAAACATAGAATTTTCCTGTAGTCCAGATATACTACTACATGACCAGCTATACCCAATATACTCTACATCTGCCACAGATATATTTGTCTACCAATATTTATTGCTGATATGTTCACAAGGATAAGAAATTGATATATTGTATATTGTAATATAATGTATATGTTGTATATTACAATATATTGTATATTGTGATGCAATGTATATTTAATAAAAATAGTCTGGAATATTATGGGACAGAGTCACCCACAGAGCTGAGCCATGAAGATGAGGGAGTGGTGACTCATGCCTTTATTGCTATCACTCTAGGGGCAGAGATCCTCTGAATCTCTGGTTTCAAGGCCAAACAAAGCCAGGAAGTGGTGGCACCTACTTGTACTTCTAGCACCAGAAAAGGTGATCAGGAATTGAAATACCTGAGTGGGAAAAGAAAAGGAAGGCAGAAATTGTTTTGTTTGTTTGTTTTTTGCTTGCATGGCAAGTAAGTGTAAGGATTTATAGAAAAAGAACCTACCACTTCCTGCTCAAGAGTTTGCTGGGTAAGAATTGGCTGTGGTTTGTTCCCTGACTCTCTGAGTATTTCAACTTTTCCCCAATATTTGGCTTACGGCTTTATTTTATAATAAATTGAATTTGTGCAATATTCTTATTTGTGCACCTAAATAATAATGCATAGTTAAAATGTGATAAATACAATGGAAAAATATAATTATGTAGTTCTCATGAAAATGAATAGAACTGAGAAATGTATACAGTGAAGTAATCCAAACTCAGACAAAAACTACATGTACTCTATTACATGCAGACTCCAGGTATTGAGTAGAAAATATAGTATTTAGGTAAAAAAAAAATATAGGTAATTATGAGGCTAGAAAGGAGTCTATAAAAGGGAGAAAGTCTTTAATAAGAGATAGAGAGATAGCTCAGCCATTAAAAGCCTTCCAGAGGACATAGGTTCAATTTTCAGCTACCATCTGGTAATCTTAGCCATCTATAACTTAGATCTAGGCAACCCAGTGCATTTCTTTGGCCTCTGCATGCACCAAGATGCACATAATCAGAAATATAATTGTAAGAAAAACATATTCATTATACAAAATATTTTTATTGGTTTTTTAAATCAATATTGAACATTATATTAAAAAGCAAAACATTTCAAATAGATAACAAAAAAACCCATACAGTAATAAAACTTCTCTTTTCTCTAAGTACATGAAACATAAAACATAAAATCTAAAACTTCTCAAGTCAGGTTAGGCTCAGCTACAAATAAATTGTAGTAGGTCACAGCCAATGGCACTATAGCCAACACAAATTTCTGCTAAGCAACCCTTCTACAGACAAACCAGAAGTTTTGTTTTGTTTTGTTTTGTTTGTGTGTGTGTCAAAAATATTCAGAGGAAATAAAATAGTATCTTCAACAAATTCTATTGGCATACCTGGATGACAGAGGGTACAAAAATGCAAATAGATCTATGCCTATCGCCCTGCATAAACAAAATATATTTAAAAAAATGAATTTAAAATGGCTTTAAGGAAGGTAGAAAGGATAAAGAACACATATGTTGTAAGTACAAAGGAGAAAACCTGCAGGTGAGGGCAACAGGGGGACAGGAGTGAGAAGCAGAGTTAAGAGAATCAAAGTTAAATGTGTATGAAAATGTCAAACAATCTGTTATTTTGTATTTTATTCATTACTTTAAAAACTTAAAATATAAAAATTTTGCAACATGCTTCTAAATAACATATGCATTAAAGCATGAATATTGAAATTAATAAATGTTACTCCAAAGAAATAAAAATAAAACCTATCAAAATGTAAAAAGAGGCAACTAAATGGAAATTATACTTTAAAATTCATACTTCAGAAAGAAGGAAAGAGAAAATCATGAATCTGAGCAATCATCTAAATGAGCTAGAAAAATAACTTGAAATCAAACATACTAAATCTTAAAAATAAAAGCAGAAATCAAAAAAATTATAATATATATGTATATTTGAAGCAAATATTTTTAAAGTCATTTCTTTGAACAAACTAATAAAACTAAAAGGCATTCACTAAAAATAAGCAGGAAGAAAGAGAAATATGCTTTGTTGATATTTAAGAAGGACTATCAACCACATAAATTTAAGTGTAATAAAAAGTTACATTGTAAATCATTCTGTAAATTAATAAGCATGTAGCTGTTTAATAATTACCATGTAAATTACCCTTCTCAACACACACACACACACACACACACACACACACACACACACACGAGATAAATTGTGGCTTCCAGAGAATTTCTCTAAGTGTTTAAGAAATCATTGTCCTTAACCTCTGAACCATCTCTCCAGCCCCCCTGTTTTTTGGTTTGTTTTTTTTGTTTGTTGATTGGTTGGGTATTTTTGGTTTTTTGTTTGTTTGTTTGTTTTGCCAAGAGTCATATTAGATTTATTAAAGGAATGGTTGGGAGAGGGGAGAGAAGAGGGAGAAGGGGAGTACAGCACAGAGAGGAAGAACAAAAGCAATTTCTTGGTACAGATGTGCTGACTAAATTTGTGTACTTTATTACTAAAAATAAAAAGAAAGAAAGAAAGGAAGGAAGGAAGGAAGGAAGGAAGGAAGGAAGTAATGAGTGACAGGCTCGAAGTCCCAGATCCCTACCATCCTGTATTGTCCTTACACTCCCAATCCTAGCCCTACCAAAAACGTAGGCCATTGTTGTCATCAGCATGTTCCCAGTTCTTGCTCTGCTAGCTCTGTGTACCAATTAGTTTTCTATTTTTGCAATTAAACCCATTACCAAGGCAAATCATACAAGCATTTATTTGGCTTCTGTTTCTAACGAGTTCAAGTGAGAATGGCCCATGCAGTGTGAACAATAGAATGAGATACCACATCTGTAAATGCCACTTTAAAGCAGAGAGAAAAATAGAGATCACATAACCTATAATCTCTCAAATTCCATTCCCAGTGCCTAACTTCCTTCAGAAAGTCTAAACCACCTCACCAAAAAGAGCCAATATGGAATCAAATGTTTAAATATATTTTAAACACTTTTAACATTCTGTCCCACACAGCTGGATGCCTATGAATTACAACAATGAACAACATGTCAACATTTTTAGCCTTAAGAACTTTATAATGGGACTTACATATAAGGGATGACCAAGAGCTGTCTACTTAGACTTAATGCCATATCAATGGGAGGTAATTCATGACTAGTCCTGCAAACCTAGCCAACACACATGGCAGAAGAGGTCCTATACCCTAGAAAAGAACTTACTGCTATCATTTACCTAAAACAAAATAATTTCTAATTGCATTCTAAATGTTTAATCTTATACCCACAGATTAAGTGTAGCCCTTATCCTTGCATCAAAGAAGCTCCATTTTGCAGGAGACAAAGCCTACTTTAGATATTGAGAGCTAGTCAAACTTCAGGAAAAAAAAGTGATCATATGGTACCCACCCCATTTAGTATATCTACAACACAACATTTACACCTAAATCTTAGACAGCATCTTGAAAGATGATTAGAAGACAAATGGGTGACCCTAACCCTCAAAATACACAAAATATTACTAGGTAAGTGGAATGCAGTCCCTTAGGCTAAGCAGAGACCTTGCTGCTCTCAGAAACCCAGCTCAGGGACACCAACCACACCCAGCTCAGGCCTAAACCAAAGAAAACTGGAAAAATGCCTCCAAATCCAATCCCCAGCAAAACACAGCTAGAGGGATATTCCACAGGCCAAACCTTGCCCAAATTGCAATCTGCATCATTACACCCTACAATGGGACGATCTGAAGACTCCCCATATACAGCTAAGAGCCAACTAATAGATGAAAAATAACAACCCTTGTGACAATGAGAGACACACAGGTCCTTGGCCTATAGCCAATTAAGAGCCAACTAAGAGCAACCCCTGCAATTACTTGAGACATACAACTCCTGGGCCCAAAACTGACCAAGATCTGAGCAAGAGCAGACTAAGAGTGAACCAAAAAAGAAATGGGCAAACACTAGTGCAAAAATACATATAACAATATAAAGATTAACAGGACACCACCAGAAGAAGCAGGACACCACCAGAAGATGGTTCTACAACATCAAGACCTGAGCATAACAATGAAGAGGAAACAGAAAGAAGCAACCAGAAAAAAACAACTTTATGAAGATAATAGAAACTTTCAAGGAGAATTAAAAAATGCCCTTAAAGAAATATAAGAAAATACAAACAAAAAATTGAATGAGATTACCAAATACCTGAAGAAAAAAAAAATATATATATT
Organism: Sigmodon hispidus; assembly: GCA_004025045.1. NCBI lineage: Eukaryota > Metazoa > Chordata > Mammalia > Rodentia > Cricetidae > Sigmodon > Sigmodon hispidus. Next base: position 143,670 of record PVIH01002721.1, read on the forward strand.
TGCTTTTCTTTTATTTATTCCATATAAATAAGCCTATTTCACTCTTTATTCCATATGTATATGGAATAAAGAAAGCACAAATGAAGACAAAGATAGAAATAGAAAACCTGAAAAAACAAAGCAGAACTACAGTTGCAAATATAACTAACAGAATCCAAGAGATAGAAGAGAAAATCTCTGAAGCGAAAGATTTAACAGTGAAAATAGAACATCAGTTAAAGAAAGCACTAAACCAAAAGAGTCATAGCACAAAATATAATAGGAAATCTGGAATACCATGGAAAGACCAAACCTGGGAATAATTGGAATCAAAGAAGGAAAAGAATACCAGCTCAAAGGCACAAAAAAATATTCAACAAAATCCTAGAAGAAAACTTTCCCAAACTAAAGAAGAAAATGCCTATAAAGATATGAGAAGTTTACAGAACACCAAATAGACTAGAACTCACACACAAAAAAAAACCTGTTTGCAAAATAATAAGCCACTAAACCTATAGAACAAAAAAAAAGTAGTAAGAGCTGCAAAGTAAATGGGCCAAATTACCTACAAAAACAGACCCATTAGAACAAAATCCAATGATTCAATGGAAACAACAGAAGCAAGAAGGTCCTGGTCAGATGTTATACAAATACTAAAATGCATGGCTGCCAACCCCGACTATTATACCCAGCAAAACTATCAATCAAAATAGATAAAGTAAAGAAGATATTTTACAACATAACCAGATTTAAATAATACCTATACATAAATCCAGTCCTACCAAAAACACTAGAGGAAAAATTCCAATCTAAGAAAATCAGATACAACCATGAAACCACAGTCAATAATCCCACAGGAAACAACCCAAAGAGGAAAATAAATACCAACTACCACCAAAAATAACAAGAAATAACAATTATTTGTCATTAATATTTCTTAATATCCATGGACTCAATTTACCCTTAAACAATGGATACTAAAACAGAAGCCATCCTTTTGCTGCATAAAAGAAACATATCTTAATTTCAAACACAGACACAGGCTCACAGTAAAGGATTAGGAAAACACTTTCCAATCAAATACACCTAAGAAACAAGCTAGTGTAGACATATTAACATCTAACAAAACAGACTTTAAACAAAAATTAACCAAAAGAAAAGAGAGTAGACATTACTTATTCATCTCAGGAAAAATCCACCAAGATAAAGTCGCAATCCAGAATATTTATGCCCCCAACACAAGGGAATCTACATATGTAAAAGAAACACAACTAAAGCTTAAAACTCACATCAAACCTCATACACTAATAGTGGGAGACCTCAATACCTGACTTTCATCCTTGGATAGGTCAACTAGAAAGAAAAAAAACAGACTCAACATAGAAATCAGGGATCTAACAGATGTCATGACCCATGACAAATTAATAGATGCATTCAGAAACTCCCACCCAAACAAAAAGGAATATACATATTACTCAGCACCCCATGGAGCTTTCTCTAAAATTGACCACACGCTAGGTCATAAAGCAAATGTCAATAGATTAAAAAAAATGGGAATAACTCCTTGTACTATATCAAATCACCATGATCTAAAATTAGAGTTCAACAACAACAAAAATCACAGAAAGCATACAAACTCATAGAAACTAAACATCTCTCAATTGAACCACCTCTGGATTTAAAAAGAAGTTAAGAAAGAAACCATAGACTTCCTAGAATTTAATGAAAATGTTTCCACAACATACCCAAAATTATGGGACACAATGAAAGCATTCTTAAGACAAAAATTCACAGCACTAATTGTCTATATAAAAAAACCTAGATAAATCTCACAAAAAAACCTCTCACTAAGCTAAAAGCTTTAGAACCATTAGCAACAAACTCACCTACAAGGAGTAACACAGGGCTGGAATCAATGCAATAGAAACAAAGAGAACAATACAAAGAATCAATACATGAGAGTTGGGTCTTTGAGACAGTCAACAAGATACATAAACCCTTATAAATGAACCAAAACAGAAAGAGAATATCCAAATTAACAAAATCAGAAATGAAAAGAAAGACATAATGACACCCAGGAAATTCAAAAAATTATTAGGTCATACTTTGAAAAATTATACTCAACTAAAATAAAAAATCTAGAGGAAATGGACAGCATTCTGGCCAGGTACCACTTACAAAAATAAATCAAGATCATTTAAAAGACTTAAACAGATCTATAGCCTCAAAGGAAATTGAAGTTGTGATTAAAAGTCTCCCAAGTGAAAAAACGCTCTGGATCAGATGGTTTCAGTGAAGATTCTACCAGACATTCAAAGAAAAAATAATACCAATACTCCTCAAACTGTTCCATACAGTGGAAACTGAAGAAACATTACTGAACTCTATTTGTGAGGCCTCAATCACTCTGATAACCAAGCCACTCAATAATGCAACAAAGAAAGAGAATTATAGACCCATCTCCATGATGAACATTGAAGGAAAAATACTCAATAACATTCTGGCAATCAAAATTCAACAACATATCAAAAAATGTCATCCAACACAATCAAGTAGACTTCATCCCAGAGATGAAGGGATGGCTCAACATACAAAAAGCTGGGAATGTCATCAATCATATAAACAAACTGAAAGAAAAAAAAAAAAAAAAACACATGAAAATCTCCTTAGATGCTGAAAAGGCCTTTGACAAAATCTAATACTCCTTCATGATAAAAGTCCTGGAGAGTTCAGAAATACATGAAAAATACTTAAATATAATAAAGACAATATACAGCTAGTCAATAGCCTACATCAAACTAAATGGAGAAAAACTCAAAGCAATCCCACTGAAGTCAGGAAAAAGACAAGGCTGTCACTTCTCTCCTTATCTATTCAATACAGTTCTCAAAGTTCTAGCTAAAGTAATAAAAGAACAAAAGAAAATTAAGGGGATTCAATTGGAAAAGAAAGAAATCAAACTATATTTACTTGCAGATGATATGATTGTTTACATAAGTGGCCACCAAAATTCTATCAAAGAACTCCTATAGCTGATAACATTTTCAGCAATGTAGCAGGGTAGAAGATTAACGCAAAAAAATCAAAAGCGTCCTGTATACTAAGAATAAAAGGGATGAAAAACCAATAAGGAAATTATCTCCCTTTATAGTAGCTGCAAATAGCATTAAATATCTTGGTGCAACTCTAACCAAAAAAGTAGCAGACCTGTTCAACAAAAATTTTAAGTCACTAATAAAGAAATTGAAGAGGATATCAGAAAATAAAAATAACTCTTATGCTCCTCGACAGGTAGGCTCGCCATAGTAAAAATGGCAATTTTACAAAAAGCAATCTACAGATTCAATGTAACCCCCATCAAAATCCCAACACAATTTTTTATAGACCTAGGAAAAAAAATACTCAACTTCATTTGGAATAATCATAAACCCAGGATTGTCAAGAAAACAATCCTGCTCAATAAAAGAACTTAAGGAGGCATCAATATCCCTGACTTCAGGCTATACTATAAAAACAGCCTGGTACTAGCATAAAAACAGACTTGTGGATCAATGGAATTTAACTGAAGACATAGACATTAACCCACATACCTATGAATACCTGAATTTTGACAAAGACTAAAAATATTCAATGGAAAAAGATAGTATCTTCAACAAACGATATTGACATAACTGGATGGTAGTATATAAAAATGCAATTAGACCTAAACCTATTACCCTGAACAAAACTCAAATCCAAGTGGATCAAAGATCTCACCATAAATATAGCTACACTGAATTTGATAGGAAAAAACTGGAAAATACCCTCCAATGCATTGGCACAGGTGACTACTTCCTAAATATGAAGACTGAAGCACAGATAATAAGAACAAGAATCAGTAACAGTGACATCATGAAACTGAGAAGCTTCTGTAAAGCCAAAGACACAGCCAATAAGACAAAATGTCAGCCTACAGAATGGGAAAAGATTATCACCAACCCTACAAAGTTACAGAGGACTGATCTCTAAAATATATAGAGAACTCAAGCATATAGAGCCCCAAAACATAAATAACCCAATTTAAAAATGGAGTTCAGTGCTAAAAGAATTTTCAACAGAACTACAGACAGATGAAAGGCACTTTAAAAAATGTTCAACATCTTTAGCCATTAGAGAAATGCAAATCAAAACAATTTTGAGATAACCACTTTATACCTGTCAGAATGGCTAAGATAAAAAACACAGATGACAGCCTATCCTGGAGAGAATGCGGAGCAAGAGAATCACTCCTCCATTGTTGGTGGGAGTGGAGACTTGTACAGCCACTCTGGAATGCAGTATGGCAGTTCTTCAGAAAACTGGAAATCAATCTCCCCAAGAATCCTGCAATACCACTATTGGGCATATACCGAAAGATTGCACATTCGTAGCCCAAATGTATTAGCTCAAGTATATTTATAGCAGCATTATACAAAATAGCAGTTTTTTTCAAAAAACCTGAAAGTAGATGCTTCTCAACTAAAGAATGGATTAACAAACTGTGGTGCATCTATACAATGCAGTAGTACTCAGCAGGAAAAAAAAAAATACAGGCAAATGGATGTATTTAGAGAACATTCTCTGCATCACAAGCCCAGAAAAATAGTCACGGGATGTACTCACTCATAAGTGGACTTTAGACAAAAAGCAAAAAATAACCAAGCTGCAAAGCACAACCCTGAACAGCTTGGGATCAGAAGGAACATAAGAAATCCAGGAATTCCCTGAGGAACAGAAAGTAGAGAAGATCTCCTTAGCTAATTGAGAACATAAAGGCTTGCAACCAAAAAGAAGTGGAAACAAATCATGAGAGAAGGCGATGGTTGAGTGAGAGGAGCAACAAAGAGGGAGAAAAAAGAAGAGATGGAAAGTTTTATAGGGGAAGACAATGTGGGGATGGAAAGGGACCAGGTGCTAGGAAACCTCTAAGAACTCACAGGATGTCTCTGGCTAGGTCTCCAACTAATAGTGCAGGGGTTCCTAGACAGGATTTCCCCTATAATCAAATAAATAACCACCTAAGTGTCATCACAGAACCTATATCCATCAATTAATAGAGGTGGAGATAGAGATCCATGGCTGAGCACTGGGCAGAGCTACAGATCCAGCTGAGAGTAGGGGAGGAGAGTCTGTATCAGCAAAGGGATAGGGCTTATGAGGAAAATTCTCACAGTGATGGGGAGCTCACTGACCAAGAACAGCCACTAGCGAACCATTGGAAAAAGAAACTAGGCCCTCCAAGGTTAGGCAACTGTCAATTGACATAGGCAATATGTAGAGCCTCGAGGGATGGGATCAGACTCTGTTTCTGTGCATGGTCTGCCACCTTGGAGCCCATTCCCTTCAGAGGAATATCTAACCAAGTCTTGATAGAAGGATGAGGAAGTCAGACTTGCCTGGAGTGGATGTGCCATGCAGAGCTGACCCACTTTGTGATTTCTTGCCATTTTGGGGGAGGAGATGGGGGGGTGGGGAGGGTGGAGGTTGAAGGCTGACTGGGAGGGATTGGGAGGAGGGAAGGGAGGGGGAGCAAGCGGATACATGGATAAAAGACTTTATTTTATAAATAAAGTAAAAGATGATTAGAGAGATTTTAAGCACCAGAAAATCAAAGTAAGTTGCTAGATGGTGTTTTTTTAGACGTCAGAAGTTGTACCTATGAAATGTTATATGACTGTCTAAAAAGCATAAGAATGACACCAGTGTACATGCACCATACCTAGATGAGAAGTTACCCACAATAATTGGCTGCTGAGAGAGGGGAAACGCTGATAGGCTACCCAAAATGAAGTGGTGAGCCCTAAAAGCATTTTAATAAGTAACACTACGTGGACTCAATAGGACATGGACATACCCACACATACACACAGATAAAGGAGAGGAATTGAGGGACATGGATGGAGTGAAGCAGAAAAAATGAGATGGATCAAAAATGATATAAATACACTATCATGTGTGAGAGTTTCAGAAAGATAAAAATACTATAAAAAGAAATTACTAATAACTTATATAAACAGTTTTTTAAATCCTGAAAAGCCATTATTTTATATCGTTTTGTTTATTGTTATTATTTTAAAATATAATCAGATTATATTGATTGGCTTCGAACTCCAGATCCTCCTGACATTGTCTGCCAAGTGCTATAATTGCATGTATGAGCCATTATGTCCCTCTTGAAATTACAATATGAGAAGTATACAAAATGTTTATTAATATGGTCCATTACAAACAAATAAAATTGTTCTAAATTGAATATTCATACATCAAATTATTAAAAATAAACAAGAATTTAAATCACAAGTGAGTTTCATTTTTTCCAGTGTGCAAAGTTGATTGAACATCATCAATCACATCAATAAAACAGAGAACAGAATACAATCTAGACCACAAGAATAAAAAGCAATTTGATAGAATTTAAGAGAGAAATGTTTAAAACTTAATAAAATAAAATTATAGAGATTTTTATGTGATAAATATTATACACAAACATTTCATTAAGGGCTAAGGTTATAGCTGCATTTTAAAAGCCTGTTTATTATGTGTGAGTTTTCAGGTTTGATCCTTGGCAACACATACACACACCCACACATACACACACAGACGTATACACACACAAAGTGAGAGAGAGAGATAGGGAGACAAGAGAGAGAATACAGAGAATAACTCACAGGCAATATATTTTAAAATTGTCAAATTTCCACATTTGACAATTAAGAAAAAAATTTAGCAACATTGTTGAAGATGTGGGCTAGACAGTACAAAAACAAACAAGAGCATGCAACAAATTATTTATTGTTAATGAATTTCAAGAGATGATAATTTAACTGACATTAATGGCATAACTAATATGTTGTCTCTCAAGAGCAATACATAATTTTATAATGAAGCATAAAATTGCAACAATTTTTAACATGGTAGTATTATTAGTCCTTGTGCTTAGGTCTGTGATCTGCCACTATATATGATTTCTGCCTAATTTTCAGTGCAAAAACTTTGCCTAGAGCAAAGTGTATGTTAGTGACTGTTTCAATAAGTGCTTAGGAAATTTAAAAAATACCTGCTCACTGCATAACAAAGTATAATGTGTATATATATGTATATATATATATATTAAAAGTATGCAGTTATGTTGCCTTTGCAAGCATACCACCTCTGTGCTATTATTAGAAGACAAGAGTTAAAAACAATTAAAACCTCATCTGATTTTTCACTTTCTGCCTCATCAAGTCAAACATGCAGCATATTCTGTTTGTTCTTCTATTCTATATATGCAAGAAACTCCTACAAACAGAGAGAAATGTTGAAGGTACTATAGCTAGCTAAGATACATAATAATTTAATGATTTAAAATAATTGATTTTGTTTTGAAAAACTCATTTTTTACAAAATAAAAAATGAGAGGAAAAACATTTCTTAAAGGGTTAGCATAAACTGTAAGGATTTCCAAAGCTTGTGTTCAACTGGAATGTAATTGTCAATCATCCCCCTGGGTGTGGGGATGCAAACATGGGCCCACCCAGGGATGCAAACATGGGCCCACCCACCCAGGGGTGTGGCGATACAAACACCCACCCCTTTAAAGAAAGGGCTCACACAAGTGCCAGCCCCTTCTTCCCCTTCCCTTCTCTCTCTGCTCCCTTTGGCCCCTATCTCTGCTCCCTGCTGTAATAAACTCTAGTGTGGTACTTCCGGTGTTGAGATTCCATTCACAAGCCACATGCAGAAAACTAGCATAAACTAAAATATGATTTTGTATAGTAGGATGTATTTTCTGCTCTTCAAATCTTAGCTGAAACTTAGATGTAAAGAATTCTAGAGCTCAGACTTTTAACTTGAAACTCCAAGATACTAAAATCCAAAATTCCTTGTGGATCAACACAGAGCTGCAGATATTAACTGTAGAACTCAGGATATAAGTTGATTGTGCATTTAAATAATCACAGACTAATGGACAACTATCATAATGTGCTTGGCATTAAGCTAATTATTCTGACCATAACGAAGACTGTAACATGTAATCTGATCACAAGGTGGAGAGACAGGGTTTCATGAGTAAGTACTGACTTGCCTAGAATATGTTGTGTAGATCTCATTGGCCTTGAACTCATAGAAATCCACCTGCTTCTCCAGTCTAAATCATAGGATTACAGGTTTATGCCATAGCATTCTATAACACTCAAGGAGTTTAATACATGTTATCAAGTAACAGAACAGAGTAATGCCATGTGTGATATAAGGCTCACTAGTAGAATAGAAAACTTTAAAAAGTAGAAAATTAGACCATATTTCAATAATTTGGAAAATTTATAAGAGTTACACTACAAAATAGCCTGGCCACTAGACAAGGTGGTATCTGTGCATATAGAAAAACAATTACAAGAACATTGAAAATAATAACATAGTGAATATAATTTTATATTATGAAAGAATATAAGCAAACATTGGAAAGTTTACAGATATGCCCAAAGTTTAATCACTTTTATCAGAATTCAAATAATTAGATTTTATGTAATGTCATTATCTTCATACTGATACTTTTGTAGTATTTTTCATCTAGAAATTATATGAAAAGATATTTAAATAAATAAAGTATACTTATTAGATATACTCTAAAATAATGGGTTGTCCTTTACATATAATTTTTCTGTAAAAGAACATATAATTTATTATAAAAATGAATATAAGAAATATAATACAGGAATGACTCAAAAAAATCAAAAGTCCCCCTATACACTAAAGATAAAAGGGATGAAAAAACAAATGAGGAATACATCACCCTTTATAATAGGTACAAATAGCATTAATGTCTTGGTACAACTCTAACCGAAGAAGAAGAGGGCCTATTTAACAAAAACTAAGTAACTCAAGAAAGAAATCAAAGAGGATATCAGAAAATGGAAAGACCTCCCATGCTCCTGGACAGGTAGGATCAACATTGTAAATATGGCAATTTTAGCAAAAGCAATTTTAAAATGTAATAAAATACTTATCAAAATCCAAAACAATTTTTTAGACCTTGAAAGAATAATACTCAATTTCCTATGAAATAACAGGAAGCCCAGGATTGCCAAAACAATCCTGCTAAATAAAAGAACTTAAGGAGGCATCACCATTCCTGACTTTAAGCTCTACTATAGAGCTATAGAAACAAAAACAGCCCAGTACTGGCATGAAACAAACTTGTAGATCAATGGAATCTAATCAAAGACATTGCCATTTACCCACACATGAACACTTGATCTTTGACAAAAAAGTCAAAAATATTCAATGGAAAAAAGATAGTATCTTAATAAATGGTGTTGGTATAACTAGATGCTAGTATATAGGAGAATGCAAATAGATCCAAACCTATCATACTGCACAAAACTACAATCTAAGTGGATCAAAGACCTCAACATAAAGCCAGCCACATTGAACTTGATAGAAAAGAAAGTGGGAAATATCCTCCAATGCATTGGCACAGGTGACCACTTTCTAAATATAATGCCATTAGCAGAGACACTAAGAACAATCATTAATAAGTGGGAACTCCTGAAACTAAGAAGTTTCTGTAAGGCCAAGGCCACTGTCAATGAGACAAAATGACAGCCTACAGAATGGGAAAAGTTCTTCAAGAACCATACAACTGACAGAGAAGTGAGAGCCCCAAACCCTAAATAACCCAATTAAAACAAAGGTTCAGAACTAAAAAGGGAATTCTTAGCAGAAGAACTACTGATGGTTGAAAGGCACTTGAAAGTGCTGCTCAACATGTTTAGCCATGAAAGAAATGCAACCAAAACTGAGATACCCCCTTACACCTGTCAGAATAGCTAAGATCAAAACACAGAGGACAGCCTAAGATGGAGAGGATATGAAGCAAGGGGAACACTCCTCCATTGTTGATGGGACTGTAAATTTGTACAGCCACTATGGAAGCAGTAAGGTAGGTTCTTAGAAAACTGGGAATCAATCTCCCCAAGGACACAGCAATATCACTATTGGGCATATACTACAAAGACATTAGCTCAACTATTTTGATAGCAATATTGTTCAAAATAGCAAGAAACTAGAAACAACGTAGATGCCCCTTAACTGAAGAATGGATTAACAAACTGTGGTACTTCCTTATAATGGTATACTACTCAGGAATAAAAAAGAAAAAATGAAATCCTAAAATATACAGGCAAATGGATGGATTTGAAGAATATCCTGAGAGAGGTATCACAAGCCCAGATAAATAAGCATGTGATGTACTTATTCACTCATTCATGGACTTTAGACAAAAAGCAACAACCAAAAATAATAATAAAAAATAAAACACCCAAGCTGCAATACAAAACTCTGAAAAGCTTGGGATCAGAACAAACTTAAGAAAGACTGACTTCCAGAGATTCCCATAGGAAGAAAAATAGAGAAGATCTCCTTAGCTAATTGAGTGCATAAGGAGTTGCAACCAAGAAGAGGTGGGAGCAAGTCATGAGAGAAAGGGAGGATTGAGTGAGCATTGCAACTAGGAGGGAGATAGAAAAAAGAAGAAATGGAGATCTTAATAAAGGAAGCCAGTATGGGGTTGGAAAAAGACCAGATGCTGGGATCACCTACAAGAACTCATGGCATGTCCCTGCCCAGGTCTCAACCAATAGTGAAGGTGTTGCCTAGATAAAACTTCCCATATAATCAAATAAATAGACACCCTAAGAGTCATCATAGACCTTACATCCAACAATGAATGGGGGTAGAGCCAGAGATACATGGCTGAGCACTGGGCTGAGATCCTATTTCAGCTGAGAGAACGGTAGGAGAGTCTATATCATCAAGAGGATAGGGCTTATTAGGAAAATTCCCACAGTGTTTGCTAGCTAGAGCTCTGGGGAGCTCTCTGAATTACGAACAGCCACTAGGGACCCTTCAAGAAAAGAAACTAGGCCCTTCAAGGATAGGCAGCTGTCCACTGACTAAGGCAGTATATGGAGCCTAGAGGGAAACTGACTGTGTTTCTAGAGGTGGACTGGCACTTGGAAGCCCATTCTCCCAGAAGAGCACCTAATAAAGTCATGACAATAAGATGAGGAAATTGGATCTGCCTGGAGTGAATGCTGAGTTGATCCACCTTGGGACTTCTTGCCCTTTTGGGGGATGGGATAGGGGATGGGGAGGAGGGAGGTTATAGGCAAACAGGGAGGGATTGTGACTGGGAAGAAAGGGAGAGCAACAGGATATATATATATATATATTCTAAAAATAAATTAATTAATTAATTAAAAAGAAAAAAAGACTGATTTTGAATAGAAGCAGTATTTTCTTGGGTCATCCCTGTTTTTTAAAGAGGAGCTTTCTGATTCAGCCTTTGGGGCAAAAACACTTGTGAGTCTTTTAAGAAGTCCTGCTGCCAAACACTTAAATGGAGTTAATGAGGAGCAGTTAGTAGTGCTTTCTTTACTTGGTGATTATATAGACCCTAAAATTCCCCTGAGTAAAAATTGTTTGTCCTACCTGTACCATGGCTAAAATGCTAAACTCTATGAAACCAGATTAAGAACTGGGAGGAGCCAGCCATTCTAGCTCAACCTTTAATCCTTAGCCACTCCTTTGCAGAAGAAGGTTATGGTCAGAAACTGAAAGTAATAAAGAGAAATGAGTGGAGTTATCCACCCTAGTGAAGTCTTTAATTCTTTGCCATACTTTGGCAGATTAAAGGTATGATCAGAAACAGAAAAAAATAAATAAATAAAGGAATCTGGGGAGAGTCAGCCACCCTAGCCAAGCAAAGCTTTGGTCAAAAAAAGAAAAAGATAAGAGATATATTAGTAGAGACAGATTTAAAAAAAAAACTCTAAATGGTTTAGACTGTGTTAAAGGATATGCATAGGTGTGAGATAGAAAAAAAGTAAAAGGATAGAGAAAGTCCTTAAAAAAATAGAGTAAAAAAATATAAGCTATGTAAAGATGGAAATTATAAAGAGTGTCTGGATACTGTATGTCATTGTCTTGTCTTTAAGGATTTTGACTAAAAATAAAGTAGTTAAAGCTGCTAAAAGACATTTGATTATAAATGCTGTTGGTATAATTCAACCTATATATTTAATAAAATATGTTGACTTTAAAATTGAAATCAAAAGATATGCTACTTTGGAGAAGAGCTTTTTATTATTATTTCCACAGTAAATGAGAGACTATGAATTTATTCCTGGTTAAAGAAAATAAAATTTGGTAGAGGAAGAACCCCTGAAAAGTCTCCAATGGAAATGGATTGCCTAGAAGATTCAGCATTTCAGAGCACAACTTCAAGGAGATTGGGTCAGATGACCCAGCTTCACAGACTTCTGCACTAAAGACTTGCCCATATCCTAATTTTTTTTTGGATCCTCATGGAATTGCCAGTGCCCCCATTCAGCAGGAAGTAGTCTAGAGAAATATGCCCACATTCCCCCCAAAATGGATTATGGATGCTTGTGTTTGTTTACAGTATTGTTTATAAGTTGTTATAGATAATGGGGGGTAAAATGGATATTAGATCTGGGGTTTTTGTTTTAAAACTAAAAAAGGAGGAAATGTAGTGGAATTGTGTTCTGTTCCATTGTAAATAATTGTTCTGCCTACTGGTTTTGTAAAAATGCTGATTGGCCGAAGGCAGATAGGAAGTGTGTGTGGGGCTACCAGACTAAGAAATCTCTGTGAACAGGAGGAACAGAGCAGAGATGCCAGAGAGATTCAAATGAGTCACCAGCAGAAGCAGAGGAAAGAAGCTGAAATGCTTGGAGCAACATGGCTAAACAGGATAAGAATCACGGGTTGAGATAAGATGAAGGAGTTAGCAAGTTTTATTTCTGGGCCTTAGGATGATTAGTGTGAAATTAATATAAGCATTTGCATGTTTCTGTGGCACTGCATGTGTTTCTGTAGGATTGTGGTTCTGAACCCTAAGACTAGGATCAAAAGTCTAGGCCAGAAACACAATATATTTTTCTCCATTTTAAAAATACAAAAAGGAAAATAAAATGAATATAATTAAGTTTTAACATACAGGAAATAGAACTAAGGTAAATTATGGACACTTTATAAGGGAATACTGTTAAGTCCTATTTCTGAAATGTTGTCTACAAACAGTAGTTGACTGAAGTGCCTACCTAAAACACATTCCTTATGAATTTTGTCTTACTAAATAAGTCCATCAAAATGATCAAAATGGTTTTCTGCTCTATAGTAACAATTCTCTTGAATGCTAAAAACAGCTAAAATGCAATGTGTGATAAATTGTCACAAACTAGACTGGCTTAAGTTTAGTTTGATAGGTATCAGTTTCCCAATTATAATTTTAAAGATGGTAAGAATGAAATGTCACTTAGTCATGCTGTCACTTAAAAAAAAAGTCATTGGCTACAGGTTAAGCTTATTTCTTTTGGAAGAGAGAGAATGGGTCAGTTTCCCTTGTAATATTCTTTAAAAGGTCATTACATGTATTCAGAAAGCAAATATTTGATAAATACAGCATAATTCATTGATGTACTTTTAGGTTTTTCATTGTTTTGATCTATAATTATAATAAAAATTAAATGCTTGTTTTCCTGAAATCATGCCTTGTTAAACCTTACCCCCACCATCATGTTACTGTTCTGTTTACTGTCAGAATCACTTATTTCCCATCCCACATCTATGCACTTCACCTTCTCTGGAAATCATCACAATAGTTAAGTTGTGTTATACCAATTTATAGGTTTGGTTACCTAATTGTCTTTTCTCATGCACTGAATTTTAAAGGATGGCTAGTAGGCTGACTAAACTAAGTCCAAAGAAGAAATATCAAGTAGAAAAAATTTGTGATGTGCATTCTACCTTGCTTTTTCCACAGTTCACACTATATCCATTTCTCACATGTCTGAACCTCATGCAGATAACATGTTTTGTCAAATTTTGTTGGAATGCTGTAGAGAATGATTGCATCTTAGCAAAAACAGAGGCTCCATTGCCAGTACCCTAGCAGTACCATTTAGGTATACTACTATGTTACTTCATTGTGAACTATCAGTCATGCCACAGAAATAACTCCATGCTCTAGCATCATGCTATCTTGACCAGTAAGCTTGCACTCAGATCTTTTGTACAATGACAAATTTTTATCATGATGATTTGCAGTTTTATTCTGCTATATGAGTATTTATTTAATAAAACAAAAAATGTGCAGAAAAATTTTTAGAATAAGTATATAAACATACACGTTATTTTCTACTTTAAAATTGCGTTTGAATTTTCATTTATCTCTGGGTAATATATAACATTGAAAATGGGCTTAGTACTGTAAGGGTACCTGCCTGCTTTGTTTTGTTAATTAAGATGCTTGAAACCACATAGAAATATGACACTTAGTGACTCATATTATAAAAACTGTATTAGATCATCTGATCATCAAGATCAGATAAATTTCATTATTTGTGTACTTTGTACTTTTTGAATATCTAGCCAGCACAACCTTATAACATCTGAACAAAAGATGAAAGAGTAAAAATTATCCCCAAAGATTGCCTCAGTCACCTCTGTTCCCCTTCCACAGACTCAGTCCATTGCTTAGAAGGGTTATGTTGGAGGCTTTAGGATCCTGTTAATACACATATGTATGTAGATCCCCAATTCTCAACATTGACACTAAACATTATTTCATATTTATGGCTTAAGTTCAGTGAATTCTCCGTGGTTTCATTCATCATGTAAGTATTTTAAGGAGTATCTGAACTCAATTTCATATTTTTTATTTTCTGCAGTGGCCTTTGCTCTCACTTTACTTCTTAGCATTGGTAAACCTGCAGTCTGAAATCTGGGGCCAGCCAATCTTTTGCATATCTGTCCTTTTCACAGTGTGGCCTTGCTAGCTGTACCTTTTTTAAATTTTGTTTTCTTCTGAATGGCTTATTATACTGGAGGCTATTGGCAGCTACTGAGTACTAAACCTGCATATAAAACCAATCTGTGAAGTCAGAGCCACAATAAAGACTTAACAATAGTTTTTAGCATTTTAGTTACATGGCATTAGTTGTTGGCAATGGGCAAGGATAATAACCATTTTGCTTCATGAAAAGCCATCTTTATTTCCTGAAGCCTCTGCATGTCGGAATTTCTCTTTTAAATATGTAGCATATATTGGAATTTAAAATAACTTTCTTCTGACCATAGAGAAGGTATATCAAAATCTTCTCACCAAATTTTTGGTCAGGACATAAAAAGTTGAGCTGCCAAGCTTTTATGTGTAAAATATTTTATAATTTATATGAAGACAGGTACTCTGTGTTACAGAATATGGCCCTAAAATTAAAAGAATATAAACCTGGAAAAATGACAAAAAAAAGAAAGCTCATTCTGTGCCAATGAAATTAAGATTATTCTTCCACATTCTGTTCTATAAGATTCAGTGCATCTAGCCTTATGTTAAAATTCTTGGTGTGTTTAGTGTTGAGTTTTGGGCCACATATTGATCTATTTGCATTCTTCCATAAACAACCATTCTGTTTAACCAGCACAATTTTCCAAAGATGCTGTCTTTTTTTTCCTATCTGTAATTTCTTATTGATGAGAGAAAAAAAATCTGGTTTTTATAATCCTATAGTAACAAATATACAGTTATGAATATTGGTATTCTTTGACCCATTTTAAAAGAAAATACTAAGTGAGATAGCTTATATTCATTTTCAAGTACTATGTATGCCTCATACATATATAAAAATAAATATGTCTGTTCATTCAAAAAAAAGTTGAGAATACATTTCAGCATACCCAAAATTGTTTTTCATTCAAGAGTATAGATATCCTTTCACACTATTTTCCTCCTGTGCATTTTCTACTCTGGTTGAGAAATAAAGATCTAGTCTATGAGGTAGATCATGAAATGGATGCCTCTGTGTGCTAGCAACCTAGATTCATGTCACAACTTTCTCTAAGTGCAAGAAATAAATGTCTCTGGACCAACTATTTATGTTGTATTTTAAAATAATATTGTGATCATAGATCAAACTGGATAATGTGTCTTTAAGTATAGAGTAAAAGATAAATTAATAGTTTATAAAACAAATTTGCATAATACCTATTATTTACAAAGATCTTAAGTATTCCATCACATACTGATAATTATACCAACTGCTACCTCCATTGTCTATGAGTATCCTGAAACTGCCTGCTTAACTCAACCTATCATAAAACTACTCATCTGATTTTAAAAAAACAGCATTTCTGAATAGTTAAATCAATTTAGTGCTTGAGAATATACAATGAAAACCCTATATTTGAAAGACTTTGGTTTGTTATCCTTACTTTTATTATTAAACAAGCCAATCAACATAGTAATATTGAATAATAATAATTTAAATGTGATAAGAAAGTTTACAAAAGTATTTGTTATTTTTGCCTTACATCTTTAAAATTCAGCTAGAAAGACTCAAATAACCTGGAGCTCTCACATCTGGTCTTCCATATTCGTAAATGTAGCTCAGTGGAGAACATTTCAAAACACTGAAACAATATTCATATCTGTAGCAAAAATTCCCCACATCATTATAGGTAAGCTCTTCTGCAATATTTTGAAAAAAGAAAACCCACTCTACAACCACTTACTATCAAATGACTGCATATTAATCTTTATCAATGAATTGTTTTTATGAAGTCTAATATATTATAGTCATAAGTAGAATAAAATGATCTTTTAAAGCTGTTAAAATATTTATAGCAGCTACAGTGAGCCACCATTATCCCTACTGTCATATTAATCAAAAAGGTTAGTATTACTTAATGAATAAAG
Source organism: Sigmodon hispidus (assembly GCA_004025045.1). NCBI lineage: Eukaryota > Metazoa > Chordata > Mammalia > Rodentia > Cricetidae > Sigmodon > Sigmodon hispidus. The sequence continues at coordinate 160,429 of PVIH01002721.1, forward strand.
TTCAATTTATGCATTGTATATTTGAACAGTTATTGATCTGAGCTGGACTTAACTTTCATCAACATTTTTCATTTATTTAGCATTCAACTGAAGAAACACAAGTAGTGTACTATTATTAAATGTCATCTATATTCCCACATATGCATTTGTAATTCTGCAAACCTAATAATCCCATATGATCAAATCTTACTCTTTACACTAAGACTCTTCTCACTAACTCTGTCTATCAAGTTTTTTTCCACTTGTTCTGTCTCTTCCTTTCAAAGGGAATTGAAAGCTATCTTTCCTTTGAATATACACTATACTTTATACCTAAGTGACTCTTTAACTTTTGTGAATTTCTGTTTCCCACATCACATATTCATCATTTTAAAACACATTGTTTTATAGCCTATTGTGGTAAGATACATCTCTAAATGCAAAATGTAGGAAAGCTGTGAGTTCTAGATTAGTATAAGCTACATAAGCTATATTGTGAGATTGACATCATCCTGAGCATGACCTTTTCTAAAAGATAAACAAAAAGAAATACTTCCCCAGATCTTTAGTACTGTATGGTGAATGTCTCAATAGCATATGTAAGCAAAGTAAGATCATATAAGAGAAATGGGATGGCTAGGCAATATGTGCTGAGAATTAAAGCAAAGGCAGGGGAAGAGGGAAGGAAAGAAAAATTGACAGGCAGAAGGAAAAAAAATCATTTCTTTCTAAAATATTGATTTTTAAAAAAATCCAAGTAACTTTTTTCTTTGTGTCAAAAGTACTTTGTAGCAATTTTAGTGAAATTAAATAGTAAAGATTATATTTTTTTTTAAATTTTGGCCAAGACTATATTGAAATGTCAAGCTATAGAAGCAATATTTGAATATGGTATCATTAATAAACATACCTATGTCCTTGAAGCTGATATTGTATTTATCAAAGCAATTTGACATTCTTCAATTATTTTAGGTTTTGTTTTAAAACTCTGGGTTCCTCTTAAAGGAAATTAGATAAAAAGAGCTAGAAATTATTCACTTTCAGGCACTATAGAGATTAAGAATAAAGTAACTAAAGATGCTCAGCATATTTCCACAAAAAAAAAAAAAAATTCTTCCCAAAGTCTCCTTTATAGCTTTGATACCCAAGACCTTCTATCCATGCCAACTTTGGAATATTTACCATCAAATATTGACAAAAATATTAATTCAGACAAAGTTGGTTAGGAAAAATCAGACACACACATTTGAAAATGGACCTAAGTTATCCCTTATCCTGTCCCAAGAATATGCTTTCTAAGATAGGTTCATACTCACTCTTCCAAGATTTGTACCTACTGCCACTATTAGATTTCATAACTCAAGCACAAGAAACATTAGATGCTACTAGAGTTAAATCCTGGAAGTCATAACTTTGAGGTTAAAAGCATCTTAGCGAGTCGCATCAACAATGTTCAGCCTTTGGGTTTGGATCATGCATACCCCTTGATCAGAGGAGACAAAAGACACAAAAGCCCTCTAGCTACAACTGACAAGGAGTTGACTAAGTGTGAACCACTAAAGCCATGTGAAGATGCCAGAGAAGAATACATATGACAATCTAAAGAAGAACAAGGCAAGACAAGAAGAAACTGTTGGTTCTACACATCAAAACCTGAACAGAGCAATGAAGAGGAAACAGAAGGAAACAACACCAAAAACACCTTTATGAAGATTACAGAAGCCTTAAAGGAGGATATAAAAAAATTCCCTTAAAGAAATAAAAGAAAATACAAACAAAAATTTGGAAGAGATGAACAAATCCTTGAAAGAAATCCAAGAAAATAAAATCCAAAAATTGAAAGAAACATTTCAGGAACCAAAATTGAAATAGAAGAATAACCACCTAGAGGAACACCTGACTCAGTCTTGAGGTTGGGAGGAGACAACTGGATATGCCAGCAGTGGAGACTGAACTAAGCAATATTGGGTCAGTGGGACCATGGGACTATCTGCTGCCTGCCCAGGGAGGGGATGGGGAGTTGTAGAGAAGGAAAAGTGACCTGATGTGGCAGGAGGGGGAAGAGACCTTGAATAATGATATACAGGGATAGAAAGTATGACTTCTTTGTTTATAATAATAATAATAATAAGTATACAGAAAAAAAGAAATAGAAGAATAAAAAAGGCACAAAATGAGGCAAAGGTTGAAATAGAAAATCTGAAGAAAAGAGCTGGAACTACAGATACAGCATTACCAACAGAATCGAAGAAATGAAAGAGAGAATCTCTGGAGAGGAAGACTCAATAGTAGTAATAAATACATCAGTCAAAGAAAACACTAAAACCAAAAAAGCCATAACTCAAAATGTTAAGAAAATTTGGGACACCATAAAAAGACCTAACATGAGAATAATAGGAATAGAAGAAGGAGAAGAATCCCATCTCAAAGGCACAGATAATGTATTCAATAAAATCATAGAAGAAAACTTTCCCAACCTAAGGAAGGAAAATGCCTATAAAGATACAAGAAGGTTACAGGACAGCAAATAGAAAAAGTCTACTGCCATATTATAATCAAGCCACAAAGCATACAGAACAAAGAAAAATATTAAGAGCTGTAAAAGAGAAGGGCCAACATACCTATAAAGGCAGACCCATCAGAATAATACCTGTCTGTTCAATGGAAACAATGAAAGCAAGAACTTCTTGGCCAGAAGTTATACAGACACTAAAAGAACATGCCTGCCAACCTATCATGTAACATAGATGGAGTAAACAAGATATTTGATGACAAAGTCATACTTAAACAATACCTATGTAAAACTCTGGACCTTAAGAAAGTATTAGAGGGAAAACTATAACCTAATGATCTAAGATACATTCATGAAACACAAACAACTGATAATCCCACAAAAGAAAAGCCCAGAAATAGAAATATATACAAGCTACCACCAAAAACAACTGGAAGTATCAATAAGTAGTCACTAACATCCCTTAATATCAATGGACTGAATTCACCTATAAAAAGACACACATTAACATAATGGATTTAAAAACAGAAGTCATCCTTCTGTTGCATACAAGAAACACACCTTAACCACAAAGACAGACACAGGCTCAGAGTAAAGGATTGGGAAAAGATTTTCCAATCAAATGGCCCTGAGAAACAAGCTAGGGTTGCCATCCTAATATCTAACACAGTAGACTTCAAACTAAAATCAATTAAAAGAGAACAGGATGGACATTACTTATTCATTGCAGAAAACAGTGGTCCAGAGGAGATTTCAATCCCGAATATTTATGCCCCTAATATGAGGACACATACACATGTAAAAGAAACACTACTAAAGCTCAGATCCCACAAAATTCTCACACCCTAAAAGTGGGAGACTTCAATACCCCACTTTCAACCCTAGATAAAATCAACCAGAGACTCAACAGAGAGTTAAGGAGTCTAACAGAGGTTGTGTTGCAAATGGATTTAATAGATATTTACAGAGGCTTCCAGCCAAGTGCAAAGGAAAAACCACATTTATCAGCACCACATGGAACTTTCTCTAAAACTGACCACATAATTGGTAGTAAAGCAGATATCAATAGATACAAAAAAGAAAGAAATAATCCACTTTAACATATTGGATCACCAGGGCCTAAAGTTAGAGTTCGACAACATCAAAAATCACAGAAAGCCTACCAACTCATGGAAATTAAACATCACTTAACTGAACTACCTCTGGATCAAAGAAAAAATTAAGAAAGAAATCATAGTCTTCCTAGAATTTTTACAAAAATGAATCCACAATGTACCCAAACTTACGCGACACAATGAAAGCACCCTTAAGATAAAAGGTCATAGCATTAGATGCCTATAAAAAAAACTTAGAGAAATTCCACACTAAAGAACTAACAGCACAGCTGAAAGTCTTAGAACAGTTAGAAGCAAACTAACCTAGAAGGAATGGAGGGCAGAAACTAATCAAACTTACAGCTGAAATCAATACAATTGAAACAAAAAGAACATACAAAGAATCAATGATTCAAAGAGTTGATTCTTTGAGCAAGTCAACAAGATAGAGAAAACCTTACAGAGAATTATCAGGTCGTACTTTGAAAATCTATACTCCACAAAAATGAAAAACCTAGAAGAAATGGACAGCTTTTTGGACAGGTACAATTTACCAAAATTAAATCAAGATCAGATTAAATACCTAAACAGACCTATTACCCTAAAGGAAATTGAAGCTGTCATTAAAAGCCTCCCAAATAAAAAATGCCCAGGTCCAGATGGCTTTAGTGCAGAATTCTATCAGATATTTAAAGAAGAACTGCTACCAAACTCAACAAAATGTTTCACACCATAGAAACTGAAGGGATTTTGCCAAATTCTTTTTATGTGGCCACAATTATCCTAATACGCAAGCCACTCAAAGTTGCAACAAAAAATTACAGACCAATCATCCTCATGAATATTGATGCAAAAATTCTCAACAAAACTCTTCGAAACTGTATACAACAGCATATAAAAAATTACATCTACCATGATCAAATAGGCTTCATCCCAGAAATGCAGAGATAGTTCAACATATGAAAAACCATAAATGTCATCCATCATATAAACAATCTGAAGGAAAAAAACCACATGATCATATCCTTAGATGCTGAAAAAGCTTTTGACAAGATCCAACACTCCTTATGAAAAAAGTCCTGGAGAAATCAGGAATACAGGAAAATATTTAAATATAACAAGGGCAATTTACAAGAAGCTGAAAGCCAACATCAAAATAAATGGAGAAATATTCAAAGCAATCACACTAAAATCAGGAGCTACACAAGGCTGTCCTCTCTCCCCTTATCTATTCAATATAGTGCTTGAAGTTTTAGCTAAAGCAATAACAGAACTTAAGGAAATTAAGGGAATATAAATTGGAAAAGAAGAGGTGAAACTATCTCTATTTGCAAATGATATGATTTTATACATAAGTGATCCACAAAATTCTACCTGGGAACTTCTATAGCTGATAAACACCTTCAGAAATGTAGCAGGATACGAGATTAACTCAAAGAAATCAGTAACCCTCCTATACACTAAAGATAAAAGAGCTGAAAAGAAATAAGGGAAACATTACCCTTTATAATACCTGCAAATAGCATTGACTACCTTGGAGTAACTATAACCAAAGAAGTAACAGATCTATTTGACAAAACTTTAAATCACTGAAGAAAGAATTTGAAGAGGATATAAGAAAATTGAAAGATCTACCATATTCCTTGATAGGTAGAATCAACATAGTAAAAATAGAAATCCTACCAAAAGCAATCTACAGATTCAATGTATGTCCCTTCAAACTCCCAACACAATTTTTTACAGATCTTGAAAGAACAATACTCAACATCAGTTGGAATAACAGGAAAACCAGGACTGCCAAACAATTTTCTCAACCAAAGAACCTCAGGAGGCATCACCATCCCCAACTTCAAGTTAGACTATAGAGTTACCTTTGTAAAACCAACATGGTACTGGCATAAAGACAGACTTCTGGATCAAGGGATTCAAACTGAAATTTCTGACATTAACCCCAAAACCTAAAACACCTGATCTTTGACAAAAAGGACAAAATATTCAGTGGAAAAAAAGATAGTATCTTTAACAAATGATGTTGGCATAGCTGGATGGTAGTGTATAGAAAAATGCAAATAGATCCAAGCCTATCACCCTACACAAAACTCTAATCCAAGTGGATCAAAAATCTCAACATAAACCCAGCCACACTGAACTTGATAGAAAAGAAAGAGGGAAATACCCTCCAATGAATTGGCACTGGTGACCACTCCCCAAAAAAATAGCATCAGTAGCACAGACACTAAGAACAACAATCAATAAATGGGACCTCTTGAAATTGAGAAGCTTCTGTAAAGCCAAGGACACAGTCAATAAGACAAAATGATAGCCTACAATTGGGAAAAGATTTTCACGTACATTTGACAGAGGACTGATCTCTAATTATATAAAGAACTGAAGAATCTAGTGCCCAAAACCTTGAATAACCCAATCAAAAAATGGGGTTCAGAACTAAAATGGGAATTCTCAGCTGAAGAATTACAAATGGCTGATAGGCACTTGAAAAAGTGCTGGACATCTTTAGCCATCAGAGAAATGCAGATCAAAACAACTATGAGATACCACCTTACACCTGTCAGACTGACTAAGATTAAAGACAGAGATGACAGCCTATGCTGCAGAGGATGCAGAGCAAGGTGAACACTACCCTATTGTTGGTGGGAGTGCCAGCTTGTTCAGCCACTCTGCAATGCAGTATGGCAGTTTCACAGAAAACTGGGAATCAATCTCCCCAAGAATCCAGCAATATCACTACTGGGCATATACCCTAAAGATGCACATTCACACTCCAAAGGCATTAGCTCAAGTGTGTTCATAGCAGCATTATTTGTAATAGCAAGGACCTGGAGACAACCTAGATGCCCATTAGCTGAAGAATGGATTAACAAACTATGGTACATCTACACAGTTGAATACTACTCAGCAGTAAGAAAAAAATATATCCTAAAATTTGCAGGCAAATGGATGGATTTGGAGAATATCCTCCTGAGCAAGATATCACAAACCCAGAAAGATAAGCAGGAGATATACTCACACAAAAAGCAAAGCATTCCCCAGCTGCAAACCACAACCACGGAGCATCTTGGGATCTGAAACACCTTGGACTGGCACCTTGGAGCCCATTTTCTCCAGAGAAACACCTGACTCAGTCTTGATGTTGGGGTGAAGAAAGTGGATCTGCCTGGAGTGGATGCTGAACTAAGCCACCTTGGGACTTTGGGACCTCCTGCCCTTGCTTGGGAAGAGATGAGATGAGAAGAAGAGAAAGTGACTGGGAGGGGCAGGAGGGGGAAGGATGTTTGAACAAGGTGATACATGGATCAAAAATGAGACTTTATTTATAATAAAAAATGGAAAAAATTACAAAATCATTTTTAAAAAGCCATTGCAGAAATTCCTGGGGCAGATGTTGCTAGAAAGGTTTTCACTTCTTTCTCACTGTGTAAAGGTGGAAAAATAATAAAAAGTAATCTAGCTTTCAGTAGAAAAATAAATAAGTAAATATAATAAAGGGAAATTGCAGGCCTTAGAACATTTGGTACTTGAATAGTTAAATGTTCTGCCTATTTAAGAATTAACTAACTCTTGGAATTCTCCAGTATTTGTCATCAAAAAGAAATATGGAAATGGAGAATTCTAACAGATCTAAGAGTGATTAACACAGCGATTCAACCAATGGGCTCTCTACAATCTGTCTTCTGCCTTTTCTCGTACCTAAAGAATGGCAGTTCAACTTAATGTATGTTTATCCATATAAAACTTGAGGAAGTTTTCAAAGGGTTCTAGAAAACTGACACAGCTTCTTAGTTATGGCTCTCAAGTGGCTTAGTGTCCAGAGTGGCTTGGTTACTTGAGGTGCAACATAACTCGTTCCCCTAGACTCACAGAAGTCATGGCATAAGCTTGAGATTCATGTAATAGACTTGTGGTTTCTGTTTATACAGACAAAAAGGGAACAGAGTCACACACTGCTTTTTGGTAGCAGCATTTTCTTGGGTGGGCTCTGTTTGCTGGAGGCAAGGGGCTCAGAATCTTTAAGAGGGGCTTTCTGACTCAAAAGTAGAGACAAATTCATGAAACTCTTTTAAGAGGCCCTGCTGCCAAACACTTAAATGAGATTTATGAGCATCAGGTAGCAGTACACTACTTGGTAGCAATGTGGACTCTAAAATTTCCCATAGTGGTAAACATTGCTCCTGCTAGTAACTCTGCCATGAAACTGAACTTTCACAGACCAAGGATCTGAGTGGAGCCAGTCTCTATAGTCTAGATTTTAATTCTAACTAAACCTTCTAGCAGAAGAAGGAGCTAGAACTCCTAAGGGACATTTAACTATAAATGCTAATAGATTAAACCAGCCTACATATTTCGAAATCATTCTGACTTCAAATTTTAAGTAAAAAAATGTGTTACTTTAGAAGAGAGGCTTTCTTTTATTGCCACAGAAAACGAGAGGCAGTGGATTCATTATGAGTAAAAGAAAATAAGGTTTGATTGAGAAAGAACTCCTGAAAAATCCTCCATGGGGATGAATGACCTAGGAGACCCCACATTTCAATCACCTCTGTTGCAGCTTCCTCTGAGTTCTGCATTCAAAATAGCTTCAAGGACACTGACTGAGATGATTCATCCTCACAGACTACTCCACTCAGGACTTGACCAAAATCCTGAATTTTCTCAGTGTTCCCCACCTCTAATCAGCAAAAAGTAGTCTAGATAACTAAGCCCACATTCCCAGAAAATGGATTATGGATCTTTGTCTTTGTTTAGAGTATTGATTACAAGTTCTATTGATAATGACCAAGAAAAAAAGCTATACAAAGAATATTAATTTTGGAGTTCTGTTTTAAAAAGAAAAAAGTGGAAAATCTGAGATACTTCTCATTTACAATGTAAAGATTTGCTACTCATGTTGGTGTAATAAAACACTAATTGGCCAGAAGCTAGGCAGGAAATAGAGGCAGAGCTAGGAGACTAGAATTCTGGTAACTGTACAGACAGAGAAGTAAACTCCAGCCAGACATGTAAGAAACAAGAGGATAATAATAATTGACAGAACATGTACTAAACAATACACCTAAACATAAACAGAATCAGTATTATTTTAAGCATGAGAGAAATATAAAAATAAACCTGAACTATTGGCCCAGCAGTTACTATAATATTAAGTCTCCCAGTCAATTATTTTGTAAGTGAATGCAGGACTGACTGAGAGGGACAGAGAAACTTAGAACAATAGAAGTCAATTCACCCAAAGCTTTACAGATAGAGTTTTTCATTAGCAGACATTTTAATCAATAGCTATTATTCAAGATCCTTATTAAAATATTTTTACATGATGGGACTATTTCCATAAAGTAGCTACGTAGTAAACTTTTACTTGAGAATACCTCACACAATTATTATCTATCACACTTCCCTTTTTATTTATTTCTTAAGCATGTTCAGCAAGCAGAGCATGAATTCTTACAAATACTTTGAATCTCAAGTTTTGATGTTGTTGTTGTTGTTGTTGCTTCATTTTTAATGAATTGCATAATACAGCAAGACCAGAAGTTTAGAGACTATCCATGTGGCAAATTAAAATAAATATTTTTATATATAATTCTGACTCTAATACTATGTGTGTGTGATAATCTTGTTATCCAAAGTACTTTCAAAGATAAAAATAAAATAGTTACATTTAAGTACTTTTAACAAATTAGAACTATAGAGAATCCAGATATATTGCATATACAAAAGCAAAATGAAAGCAAAGTTTGTTACAATGAAGAAAAGGGATAAGACAGAATGGCTGAAAATCAAGATCACATCTCTTCTGATTCTTGTTCTTGCCCAGTATTTTTCAGAAGAAGAACTTGTGTGAACAACTTCTTCTTCTTCTTCTTCTTCTTCTTCTTCTTCTTCTTCTTCTTCTTCTTCTTCTTCTTCTTCTTCTTCTTCTTCTTTTTCTTCTTCTTTTTCTTCTTCTTCTTCTTCTTCTTTTTCTTCTTCTTCTTCTTCTTCTTCTTCTTCTTCTTCTTCTTCTTCTTCTTCTTCTTCCTCTTCTTCTCCTTCTTTACTTACTATGAATAAAATCTCACTTTTTATCCATGTATCCCCTTGTTCAAACTCCCTTATCTGAGCCTTGGTAAAGTGTAAAATCTGAATCATGGCTCAGAGCTGTAAGATATTTTATGATTTTTAAAGAACTCCACACCCCAGGTTTCAAAAGATTCTACATTCATGGTACCCAGAAAAGACGATACTATTTTAGCTTGCGTAGGGATTAGAATAAAATGACAATATAGGGTGCATCAATAGCAAATATGAATTTTCTAACATAAAACTATGCCATGGTTTTAAAATTGGAAGTCCATGTGGTATACTGGGCACTCCAAGAAACAGAAGTGTTGGTTGTCAGTGGAAGTTGCTACTATTTTTGATGTTAAAAAAAAAAAAAAAAAAAAAAAAAAGATGCTGGACATGAAACAGCTATTTCAAGTAAGTCTAAAATTCTGACCAAACTTTTTCAAAAATAAAAAATGAATTCTGAAAACTTACAAGCTATACTTTTGAAGCAACATTCAAACCCCAGTAAATTATCAGGGTCAATTATGAAGTAAGAGTTTTACTTTTTTTCTATTTCAAAATATTCCCCTCCCCTTTTTCTGCATACTTGCCAAGTCCAAACAGATGGTGTTTGTTAAAATGGAAAGGTAATTTAATAAAATCAGACTCATTTTGTTTATAACCCATTTTAAAGCAGGCAACTTCAACTGTGTTACTCTCGCTCAGTGACATCAGATCACTCTCCACAGGGAAGGCCAACTGGTGAGTAGCTAGTGTTTCATCACCTCTTCTCACAAATGCTCACTGTTTTAAATATTCCTTTTGAGTAAAACTCAGCTAAGCCATGAATGATTCCCAATTCTATTCAAATTTGCAAAATGAAGTGGCTTATACAATCAAAAGATAAGTATATTTCAAAGAGAAATTCTCTTTTAGAAAGCATTCTACATATTCAGTCCCTTCCAAGTCACTGATGATGCTCCTACCACTTCTTGTAGACACAGCAAATCTCATAAGGTAGGTATGTCTCCACCATTGGGTTGAATTCTTTGACGACTTGGATAATGTATCTCAGACTGGGATTTTCATCCAAATGTAAATTGTAGCTTCAGGATTTCACTAGGATAAGGAGATGAAAGACAGTGCTGTGGAAAAGGGAGAAAAGAGAAAGAACACTACTGCTTCTCATAATCTACAACCTCTAAAGTAATTCTACACAAAATGTCCTGAACCTCCAAAGACCAGATGATTGCAGAGACCAAAATCTACAGTACAACTTTGATATGATTTGTATCTTTTTTCTTTTAGATATAGGGACATTCTTTGGCAAGTCATCAGACAAAGATATATGTGGGTATGGATCGAATTCACTCACACATGGAAGAATTTAAATTGCCATTTTTCTAAAACAATTATCTCTCAGAATAAAAAAAAAACTAAAACTAACTGTAGGTATCTGACATACAGCATCTTAAAATGATGTTGTGACTCTCTTATATTTGTATGTATGTGTATATGTAATATATACTTATACATATATTCTATGTTGATGGAAGTAATTTTGCATATCAGAATGCCTCCCTGAAAGGAGTAATATTTTTACAATTTTGGTTTCAATGTCAGCAATGCAAAGCTAGGATAGGAAGTAAACTATAGTCAATAATTTTATGAACAGAAATAAATTTAAAATAAAAAAAATAAAAAGGAAGAAAATGCTTTATTGTGAAATACATACAGATTTCAGAGGTTAACTTAATTATAAGTTGCATAAGATTTTCATGTTCTATTCCTTCTGTCAATGAGAAAATAAATAAATAAATAAATAAATAATAAAAGAAGCCTCTATGATTTGTTAAAACACAGAATGAGTAATGATAGCATGAGTGGAGGAAAACAAAACACTAGAAAGATATGTGGAGCTGTCAGCAATTCGATAGAGCCAGCCTATTTTAGCACCTAATAATTTTTTCTGTGTGTGTGCTCCTTCTTTAGATGAGAACAAATCCGAACGCCAATGCAGTAAATTCTCAGAGGGGAAACCATAATTCTATTGATGTGCTTCAAGATGGCTTTTTGTTTTCAATTCTGCAAAAGCAGATCGATAAAACTAATGCAGGTTCTCTCCTAAGATTTTTTTCCCACATTCATAGGTAGGAGACTTGATAATGCTGTGTTAACTGCTTCAGAGCTGGCAGGAAGAACAAGGGCACAACTGTACAGATAAATGGAACAAAGGGGAAAAAACAAAACTAGAGTGTGGCGCAGTGTGCTTTATTGGCTGAGCTCATGAATTTTGAGTTAGTGCGTGGATTTGGTTCTAGTTGTATATTCCACTTGTGTGACTTTGATATGAACCTTAATTTCTCACAATGTTAATGACTCACTGGGTTATCCTGAAACTTCCATAATAAGATTTTATTTTCCCCTTTTTGTTTGATGGTTTTTCTCTTATTTTTATTTTATTTTGTGGGGATATGGGGCAGAGGGCAGATGGGAAAGGACTTGGAAATGAATGGGATCAAGATGCATAATGTAAAAGACACATGGAATAAATAAAAAGGAAGTAAAAATAATTTTACATAACAGCATAAATTCTCAGGAAATTCATCTCTCCCTGCAGTCTTAAAATTCCTGTTAATATTTGCTAATAACTCCCTGGTGAGAAGATCATTGAGTAAATGTATAATCAAGTGTATCTGAGGAGGCCATTCATTATGAAAAAATGTTTTTGACTAGTTTGTTTTATTTTGGAAGTTGATGATAAAATAAAGCTGAGCCCAAAGTCCAAAATTCCAATTTGATTCCCCTATATAGAGCTTCTCTTACTATTAACAGCATACATTACTATGATGCATTTCTCACAACTGATGAGTTGATTTCAACACATTTACTTGATGGAATGTCATTACCTGTGCACAAGTATTCTGTGTTCATTTCTGACTTAATGGCTAAATCAACGCTAATATCCTTCAGAGTTCCAAGCAACCTTAATATATATTTCACAGAAATAATTTATGAGTCAGTAAGAATGAATCACATAATCTATGAAACTTCTTTAAATTCTCTCATTTATTTCCTTTTAAATATCTGTTTTAGGTAAATGAGATACCCTCATAGTGCCTTTCATTTATTTATTAAAAAGGCAAAGAAAAATCCTGAGAAAAATCTTGAAGGCCATATACATTCATGCCATGTTCTTTATCCCCAGCTCCTGAAATGACTCCTTTTCTTCAAATGCATCAAAAAGACAAAGAAAGTAAATCCCTTCTGCTTCCAATGTGTCCTTTCTTCACTGAGTATTTATTGCCACAGAATATGATTTGAAAAAGTGACTTGTAGGCAGTCATGTTGGTGAGACTTTATTTCTGTTTCTAACAAGCCTAGCTGATGCAATCTTACATCTGAAGCAAACTCCCTGATCCTCTGGCTCTTAAAATTTCTTCCTTGCCTCCACAGTGTTCCCTGAGCCTTAGGTATGGGATGTATCTGTTGTGACATACTCTGCAACTGTGTTTTGATTGGTTGTGGTTTTCGGTACTGGTTTGTCTTCTGCATAGAGATGTTTCTTTGATGAAGGATGAGGGCTACACTTAACCCGAGAGGAAAAGGACAGATATTGAGAGTGTAAGTAGGGAAAATCTAAACAAGGACTACACCAGTAAACATTTGAACATGGATGGCTTAAAACCCATACACAGAACCACAGACAACTAAAAAATGCCGAGAGTGGGAGAAACTGTCTTTACCAGGGAAGAGCCCACCAACTGGTTATCCAATACTAAATGGTCATCACTGAAATCACCCTAAGAATAACATTAACAAGTAGAGTAGGTCATAATTAAGATTTTGTATATACATACATATGTTTGTATAAGTAACATGTAAAATCAATGAGAAATGTGAATTTAAAGGACAGAAGGAAGAGGCATATGGGAGAGTTTGTCTGGAGGAAATGAAAGGGAGAAATTATGGCATTATATTATAATCTAAATTAAAAAAGAAAATAGGTGGCATTCACCACAAATTTCCTAAGCATAACCAAAAGAAATGGCAACAGCCTGTGTTGTTTGGAAGTCTGGGGACTCAGTTGACTAATAGCAACACAAGAGATAGCCAATATGTGCCACTTCCCATTTTACATGATAGAGTATGTTGTTTAGAAGAGGAAGTGTCCCCATGCATGTTATAGAGTAGTTCAATTTCAACTCTATCATAAAGATCCGCATTTTAAGATGCATCTGCTATGGTTTGTTTTCATGTAGTTTCTCAATAGTCTTAATTGTTTGTTGTCTCTGCCAATTCTCATTTCCTACCCTACCACTTTGCGCACAATTCATGCTCCATTATTTTACTTTTTTTTCTGAAGGTACCACATATTTAAGTCATAGGCCATGAAAAAAATCAATATGGCATGGAAATAAAGTTTCATTCTCCCTGGATAACTGTCATGGTTTTGCTAGGTGATATAAAAGCTGCTGCAGAAGAAAAGTCATCAGCAACATTATCTACCTGTGAACTCTCTAAGTTAAGATGATAACTCATCTTCCCATCCCTCCATATCTGTTCTCCAACCTTACGACTTCCATCCAAAAACAAACAAACCAACAAATGAATACATCTTACCATAAAAACTGCAGTGTGTCATGATGTGTATATACCTTAATGCCCTACGTGTATATTCCCTCTAGCTTTACTTGCAAATGTTCATTGCAATGAGTCATTGGACTGGTTCAAGGCCTCTGGTTTCTGCTACATTATCAATACTGTATCCTCTCTAGGACCCCTCTCAGATATTCTGTTGTTGCCCTGTGTCATGGAGATCCTGCAGCTTTAGTTTTCCAGAGCCAGCCCTTTTACAGACTCTAGCAGTTCAGGGAAGGGTTAGATGTTGGGTGGAGTGTGACAACTCAAAGCCCTGTGTCTGGGCCTGAGGGGTAGGAAATATGATCAGCCTGCCTGCTCGACTGCACCCATACCATTAAGGTCAGTTCTCCTGCTTTGTCCAAGCAAGGGATACAGCCAGCTCTGCTGCCTGTGGTAGATGGCAAGGAGTGTTCACAGCTCTCAGTCAATCACATTATCAGGGCTAGCTTTCCCTCCATTCAGCACTGCCCTGGCAAGGGGTGGAACAAGCCAATCCTAGAGCAACAAACAGCAAGGTTGGAGCCAGCACACCCATGCTCACACCTTAAGGGCTATGTTCACTCCATCAGGGCCAGCTCTCTAGGAAACACTCACCCACATGTTGCAGCCAGAGAGGGCAGGGGCAAGTTCACCCACTCTTGTGCCTTTTGGGCCAGTCCTTCTACACTGTCCAGGTGAGGGGTGGGACCTACAAACATAGGGCCAGCTCACCAGTGCCCATGACACATGGACCAGCTTTGTTGTGGAGCACAGGTAAGGAAAGCACAGAGCCCTCTCTTTGGAGAGCTAAAGCAAAAATTTTTCCTTATTATCCTCTTTTTTTTGTAAATGCAGATATACTGAATGTGTACAATTTCATATATATTCATATATATAATTATATATAACTTTATTTTGTGTAAAATCTCACCCTCAGTATCTTAACTGTGTAAGGAAACTATATTTAACCTTTGAGTTTTTGTTATTGGAAGCATAGAAGCATAGAGGTTTAAATTATGTCAGATTATCAGCTCTAAAAATAACAAATTTAATTCATCATGTGTATTATATAATATGGAATATATAATTGTATTCTAAATAACACATACTTTAATCTTTGTAGTCATTTCTTTTCTATCTTTTCTTGATCAATAACATTAAGTTGTTTAATAATTGGGAAAAATCTTCATGATATCTTGAATTTTCACATAGTTTTTATGTTTCTCACAAAAGTATTTTTGGCAAGTATGGTGTTTAGAAAGTTCTTATATATAAACACTATTTCAGAAAGGCTATGATGTATTTTGAACCATCCTAGAAGGCAAAAATATAACTATACTCATTATGAATTGAATGAGTCTCCCTCATTTTTAATAAAAATCACTTCATGTGATGTCTCAGGTTAGGAACATAATTTTTCTTTGAATTTGGAGTTAAAACTTGCCTTGGAAAATTTTTTAATGCTACTTCCATCAATATGTACTTCTTTATTTGTATATAACATATAGATCTCCCTGAAAATGGCAACTAGAATAGATATTAAGGGTTGAGTAGGGTAAGGTGATGATAGAAGCAGGAAGTGCCATGTAAAGGGACTAAAAGAAGAAACAGCTGAAATTGGGGGGCAGTGTTTAAACCTAGTGGAGTGGAAATTTTCTGGAATCTATGAGGGGGATCCTAGTGAGGTTTCCTAATTACAGAGGATATAAAGTCTGAGCTGGTCATATTTTCTAGCCATCCAAGCCTACCAGTGGTGGAACTATGTTGCATTTGGTTAAGTTGTTGGCCAAAGGGGTTCCAGTAAATCCCTAAGCAACCCAGTCTGATGCTATGACAGAAGGTTACTCTTTGAAAACTGACAGCAGGTCCTTCATTGCTTAGGACAGCATTTATTAGTATATTAAACTTAGAGAGGTCAAACTGGTGCCTGAATGGAGCCTTCCTCTCTATATTCTAATGTCTTTGGAATAGAAAGGTACTCTGAAGGCTCCAGAAAGAGAAGCTTTGATTCCTACTACTATTTTACCCTGCCTGAAAGATGTGCTGGGGCAATAGTGATATATATCTCCTGTTTTTCCTTTAATTTGGGTTTATTACAATGACTGCAAAACCATACCCTACACTGCCTGGATTATTAGGAACCAAAGACTGAATAAGCCAGAAATCTCGGGAGGACCAAACATGACTGGCAAGAAAAAAAATCAAATCAAAATAAACCAGAAAACAATGAATTTTTAATGATATTCTGCTATAATTGCAGAATAGCACCTAGTCCAGTCATCATTTGGAAGACTATTTTCAACAGCAGATGGGCACAGGTACAGAAGCCTATGGCCAGACATTATTCACAAGAAAAATCAAAATTGGAGGTGTACATTTTTCCCTTCCCCCAGAGAAGAGGGGGGTGATTATTGTGAGAGTCAGGGGATGGAGGGCAACAGGAAGTATATGGTCTCACAGAGACTGAAATGGCAAGCACAGAGTCTGCAATGGGTCTGTACCATATCCTCTTCATATATTTCATGGCAATTAGTTTGCTATTTTATGGGTCTTCCATCAGTGAGATCAAGTGTGTCTGTAACACTTTTTCTTGTCCTTGGTACTCTTCGTATCCAATTGGATTGTCCTGTTAAGCAGTGATATGAGGGCTTTGCTTTGTCTTATTGTATCTTGATTTGTCATGCTTGAATACTGTCTCTTGGAGGCCTGTTCATTTCTGAAGGGAAACAGATGGGGAATGGATTGGGGGATGAAGGAGGTAAGAATGAGCTGGGAAAAGTAGAATGAGGGAAATCTGTGGCTGGTATATATAGTAAGAGAGAATTTATTTTCAATTAAAAATTTAAATAAAAATATTTACACAACAATAACAAATTCACCACTTGCAACCTACCCTCACAAATATACAGACAGAGTCAACACATTTATGATAAAGGACAAAATATTTTTTTAAAAAAATGCCACTATTTACAGGTGACATGATCTTATATAGAGAAAATTTCCCAGAAAAAATCAGTTAATAAAAAAATTAGAATTAATAAAAATTATAAAAAACCTGAGGAATAGGCAGTTAAAGAATGAAAGATATCACTCTGTGCCATGAGAAATTAATAACTATATGGCTATGTGACCTAACAATCATATTCCTGGTTTAGATACATAATCAGTATTTCCAGGAAGCATCTGAACTGTGATACATATATTATCATATTCACAATAGCTACAAAACAGAAAACCTTAAATGTGCATCAGTTGATGAGTGAATGAAGACAATGTGGTACATATATACAATGGAATAAAATCCTGTTTATTATTATAACAGGATAGAGCAGAATGAAGAGAGACAGGAAGAACAGTCATTTACATGCAGAATAAAGGAAAAGGTGATGTCATTGAATTTGAGTGTAGAATGATGGTTATCAAAATCTAAGGACAGTAACATGCGGAGGATCTATGAAGTTTTATCAATGGACACTGTTATACCCACCACAGGAAGAGAAGTGAAGATGAAGTAATTGCAATGTGCCATTACTCTGGACTCATAGTGAAAATTGGTAATAAATGGTGCATTTCACATTGGTACGGAGAGTGTCTCAAAATATTTCTTTATAAATATAAAGGTTTGACAAGAAGGACATATTTAAATTGATGTGCAAATACATTAAAATGTACACATAAGACATTGAAATGATACATTAAAAGTTTTGTTAATTTTAAACCCAAATTCAATATAAATTTTAAAAATAAATTAGTTTCACTGTGAATTTAGATCACAATGTTCTGGCTTTCACTAAGTCCCTGGTTTTTGTTTCTTTGTTTTGTTTTGCCTTATCTTTTGACAATTTCAAACTTGTATGCAGTATATTGTGATGATATTTACTGTCCTCCTCTACAACCACCATTTTGATCCTTGAACTCCCGCTGAGCCCTTTTTAATCACATCCAGTCCATCCTGCTTCCATGTGTTTTTATTGTATTAGTGTATCATGAAGAAAGAAACAAATGTTGTATACAATCTCTGTTGTAGAAAGTTTCCTGGCCCGTTTGGGTCCAGAGGTTTGTACCTGGCGCGGCCCACAGCAGAGGTTGGAACCTGGTTCACATGCCGTGGCTTTTGTCCCCCAAAGAAATGAATCACACGCGGAGTGACAGAGGACTCCCGCGCGCGGGCTCCCTGCGCCCCGCCCTCCCTCCCCCCCCCTCCCCCCCCCGGCCGTTCGGAGAGCGGGGGCGAGCCTGAAAGTTCCAGAATGCTGCGGTCGTGCGTCATCGCAAGGTGGGGCGAGCAACCATGTCTAAGGGACCTGCAGTTGGCATTGATCTTGGCACCACCTATTCCTGTGTGGGTGTTTTTCAGCATGGAAAGGTGGAAATAATTACCAATGATCAGGGTAACCGAACCACACCAAGCTATGTGGCTTTCACTGACACAGAACGATTGATTGGGGATGCTGCAAAGAATCAGGTTGCAATGAACCCCACCAACACAGTTTTTGATGCCAAACGTCTGATTGGACATAGGTTTGATGATGCAGTTGTTCAGTCTGATATGAAGCACTGGCCTTTCATGGTGGTGAATGATGCAGGCAGGCCCAAGGTCCAAGTAGAGTACAAAGGAGAGAAGAAAAGTTTCTACCCAGAAGAGGTGTCCTCTATGGTTCTGACTAAAATGAAGGAAATTGCAGAAGCCTATCTCGGGAAGACGGTTACTAATGCTGTGGTCACAGTGCCAGCTTACTTCAACGACTCTCAGCGACAGGCAACAAAAGATGCTGGAACAATCCTGGCCTCAATGTGCTCCGAATTATCAATGAACCAACTGCTGCTGCTATTGCTTATGGGTTAGATAAGAAGGTTGGAGCTGAAAGGAATGTGCTGATTTTTGACTTGGGAGGTGGTACTTTTGATGTATCAATCCTCACTATTGAGGATGGAATTTTTTAAGTCAAATCAACAGCTGGAGACACCCACTTGGGTGGAGAAGACTTTGATAACCGAATGGTCAACCATTTCATTGCTGAGTTTAAGCGTAAGCACAAGAAGGACATCAGTGAGAACAAGAGAGCTGTTAGGCGCCTTCGCACTGCCTGTGAACGGGCTAAGCGCACGCTCTCCTCCAGCACCCAGGCCAGTATTGAGATTGATTCTCTCTATGAGGGAATCGACTTCTATACCTCCATAACCTGCGCTCGATTTGAAGAATTGAATGCTGACCTGTTCCGAGGCACTCTAGACCCTGTAGAAAAGGCCCTTAGAGACGCCAAGCTAGACAAGTCACAGATCCACGATATTGTCCTGGTGGGTGGTTCTACCAGAATCCCCAAGATTCAGAAGCTTCTGCAAGATTTCTTCAATGGAAAAGAGCTGAATAAGAACATTAACCCTGATGAAGCCGTTGCTTATGGTGCAGCTGTCCAGGCAGCCATTCTATCTGGAGACAAGTCTGAAAATGTACAGGATTTGCTGCTCCTGGATGTCACTCCTCTTTCCCTTGGTATTGAGACTGCTGGTGGAGTCATGACTGTCCTCATCAAGCGTAATACCACCATCCCTACCAAGCAGACACAGACTTTCACCACCTACT